>VMDR010027730.1:0-13454 GCA_007922815.1 Macrotus californicus | reverse complement strand
GGATCCGCCAGCCGCCGCCCCGCCGCGCGAGTCCTCTCCGCCCCTCCTACCGGTCTGGATGTATGTTTCTTAATTTCTTAGTTGTCGGACTTCCATACAGTTCGATTTTCTGTCAGTTCTGGTTGTTTTTTGTTTTAAAATTTGTTGTTGTCCTTCTTTTGGTTGTGCGAGGAGGCACAGTATGTCTACCTACGCCTCCATCTTGGCCGGAAGCTCCAAATCATCTAATCTTTTGTTAGGCCTACACCTTTTTGATTTTCATAGTTTTCAAGCATTTATTACATGTGAATATTTTTTGTTTTTAGAAAGATCAAGCTGTAGATTTTAGGTTCAAAAGAGACATTCCTTTTTGTCCTCATATTTCCATTTTTTAAAAAATAATTTCTCTTAAAAATCTGTTATCTGTTTCAAAGTTGACTCAACTTGTTTGTTATAAAAATAATTTCCCAATATTGAACTTTGCTTTTGGGCTAAAGTTGTAAAATATTCTGGAGAATGTGGGAAAGGAAACTCTTCAATTCCAAAGTTATTCCTGTGGGCAGGTAGGTGGTGGAGTTAAACTGATCCTTGGAATTAAAAAAATGCATTCCACGTATCTATGCCCCTGTTATTAACTTAAACACTTTTACATTTACTGATAGTCTCAATCAGCCAATATTCATCTCTTTCTCCATAATTTGCCTTATTTTATTTGAGAGAAAAATGACTTTTCCTATTGGGTCAGTGATAAAATCAAAACATACTTTTGGTTATATGTAGAACCTCATCCTGTCTACTGTATCCCTGTTCTTTGAACTGGGGTATGAGAAATTAATTCCAGGTGAAACACTAAGGACTCACCTGTTTGTCCATGCCATTTATCCAAAATGACTGAGTTCCATCAGATCAATACACTGGATCATTTGCGTTTGAACTCTGTAATTTCAACATTGAAATCAAAGTGACTATGCATACAGAATTTTCCTGGATCTGAAAATTTTCTGGGATCTTCCCCTAGGAAAAATAATAAAACTACTACTATTTATTGAATGCTTACTATGTGTGATGGATAAGTTAATTGTTTTATAAGAAATTTATTATATTTGACAATATCTCCATGAGGTGGTTACTAGAAACATCCCCATTTTACAGAAGAAGAAACAGATTCAGAATGATAAGTTGCTTGGAGTATCAGGTGTCATAACTAGAAGTTAAATCTTTTCTGATTTCAGAAATTGAAGTCACTTTTCCCTTCTAGTCTTGTGACATTTTTTTCCTCAAAAACTCATCTCCATGTCAGTAAATTAATAAACTATGCATATTAGTTCCCTACTGCTGCTGTAGAAAATTGACACAAAGTTAGGGGCTTAAGCAACACGAATTTATTATCTCAAGTCCCACGTGGATTTCTCTGGCTAAAATCAAGGTATTGGCACAGCTGAATTCCTTGTCAGAGGCTCTAGGAGAGAATTCATGTGCTTGATGTAGGAGCTTCTGTAAGCCACACACGTTCCTTGCTCAAGTCCCCTTCTCCCATCATAAAAGCCAGCCAGGCCCTGGCAGGTAGTTCAGTTGGTTAGAGTGTATCTTAATTCAGAACACCTTTGTTCTAACATTTCCGTGATGAGAACCTAATAAGTTTCATTTTTTTCCTCCTATTATTCTTTAAATAGCTGCAAATGCTTTCCTTTCTATCTATAGGTTTAGCCTCTGAGGCTACACATTTTACATCCAAGAAGTACAGTAGAGATCTCCCAGCAATGAGCCTCCACTGCCTTAGAATAAGATTCACTTGTGTTCTGGACTTTTGTTCACAATCAGCATGGATTTCTATTGTTTCTTACTGTTTCTTACTATTTCTCCTTGCCAACTTACTAGCTTCTGCTGGCTGTGACTAAGACATTGGTTTCCTGATTTTTTACGTGACTTTCTAGCTGCCAGACCTTCTGGTCTGAAACACTAACAGAATTATGCAGAGATGATCTAATCTTAGGCTCCCACCTCTTCTGTTATACCCTGTAGTTGCCCATGCTGTGATGTCGATAGAAAATCAGTATTATGAAGGAATTTATACTACAAATTATTCATACTACAAATTATACTCCTCTCAGAATCAATTTAAAAAACATACTATCTGTCTTAGTTTGACTACCATCACAAAAATATCATAGACTGGCTTAACAACCAGGTTTTATTGTCTCACAGTTCTAGAGGCTGAGAAGTCCAAGATCAAGATGCTGGCATATTTAGTGACTTGTAAGAGTTCTCTGGCTTGTTTGCAGTATCTCTCTGTGTCTCCAATTACAAGGGTACTAACCCCATTTAAGAGGGCTCCACCCCCATGACCTAATGTATCCTTAAAGCCCTACCTCCAAATACTATCAAATTGAGGATTAGGGTTTCAACATATGAATTTTGGAAGAGCACAAACATTCAGTTCATAGTGATATTTAACTAATGTCCTTTTAGGCCTTTATTATGGGTATAGAATTCTATATACAGGGTCTGACAGAAGTAACATTTGCTTGAGTGTGGCTGGTAGTGTAATAATGTAGATGTAATAATTTATAGTTTTAATTTGAACATTTCACCTAAAATGTCATGTGATGTGCTTGAGTGTGATATTGTTGTATTACAGAATTACACACTTATGATTTTGTAATAAAAGATTTTGTAATAAAAAAGCGGTGTTATTTGTGCTGGGCCCTGTATATTAGCAGATTGTAAGGTTCAGTTTTGGAAAACCATCTAACCTACCTGGTGCTATACAATTGCTAACATTTAATAGAATCTGAGAGTACAAGAAATTAATGAAGAAAATAAACTGTTTTTTTTTGGTCTAATGGTGGGGAGATGAGAAAAAATGTCCATTTGCTATATCCCAGGGGAAATAAAACCAACAGGAGACATGCTAATTCAACTGTCTGTACCACTGTTTCAAAGGACAGATTAAATAGCCATAAGGCTTATGTCTATGAAATTTTCCTATTTTATCAAGTAATCAGAAATAATATAAACATGAAACAATATGGGAAAGTTTTCAAATACAAAGGATGAAAAGATTTTGGGGACAGAAGAGCCATTCAAGAACAATGGTTTGGGGACATTAACTTGGAGCTTTTTACTGACTCAAAACAAATTTCACTTGACGTTTACTTAGTTTTTATGTATTTTTTCACTACAGCATTATGGGAGATGATGGATTTAGATCAAATTTGGCTACTCATTTAGACTGTGGTTCTTCTGTCAACTTAAACAACAAAATATTTTTAAGGGGAGTAACTTCTGTCACCTTGTTGGACACTTTCAATAAAGTTGCAGAGACAAATCAATTCTGATTTTTCAAGTCAAAACCATATCTTTTGAAATGCAACATGGTCACAATAGTACACTTCCACACTCAGGAGAAACATTTTGTTCAATTTTGGACCCACATACTCATTAGGATTCAGGTGTGTGTTTAAAACGCGTGCCCTCACCAGAATTGAAGGCTGTTTTCTCTGTTTATTTTCTTGGTGTATTACAATGCAGTAATTACATCTGTGTACTATAGTTTCAAAGGTCTCACTAGTGTGTTCTGGGGAGTTTATTTTATGCTGGAAACAAAAATAAATCTCTCTAATATGGGAGTATACTTTTTTTTTAAACATGTTGGATTGAGGTTCAACTGAGCAGGTGTCTTTTTTATTAAAAGCATTAAAAAATTTGTTAATTAAAATTCCCCCCCCCCCAGTTAGAATTCTGCCTGCTACCACAGCCATTTCTTCTGTGCCTGCTCTACTACATTTTAAAGAAGAAATAGAAATATTTGATCTCAGATGACATGTTACTTTGCAGTGACAAAGTGCCACAAGCTGGGGGCCTGAAAAGAGCAACTTGTTAGTTCCAGAGGCCCGAAGTCTGAGGTCCAGGTGCCAGTCAGCTTGGTGCCTTCTGAAGGCTGTCAGAGAGAAGTTTCATGTCTCCTTCCTAGCTTCTGGTGTTTTCTGAGAGCCGCTGGCCTTTGTTGGCTTTTAGAATCACCGCCCAATGGGACGACTCTCATACTGGCTTAGAGGCACTTTAATAACCTCCTTTTCTCATTCTTACTTGGTCGCATCTGTAAAGACCTTGCTTCCAAATCAGGTCACGTTCTGCGGCTCAGTACTGCACCATATGAATTTTGGTGCAACGCAGCTCCAACCAGGACAGAAGGAACTTTAGGATATTTTAAAAAACAATGCAGGCTTTGCTGAGCAGTTTTCATTTCTTTCAGATATCTGGGCACCATGCTGTAGGCAGAGGCAGCTTTGTAATGCTCTGTTCTGGAGAGGCCGGTTACCCCTTCCCTGAGCGGAGCACGGCACAGAAGGGCCGGCGCCTGTCTTGTTCTCCACTGCATTTCATCTCTCAGCAGCCAGCTCTCCTAGGAAACTTCCCGTTGTTTTGCCTGCGAGAGCCAAGCAACGTGGAGAAAACAGGAAGATAGATACAGATACGCCAAAGCTTAACATTAAACGATGCTAATGTTTACGGGAAGTTCAAGGAGATGTTGAGATTGGTAGACGGGTCTTAGGGGTGTGGGCAGGGAAGCCTTCACAGGGCAGCACGTGTTCGACTCCGTGAAGAGTGGCAGAGAGGCTGCAGAGGGAGCGCCACTCTGCCCTTGTCTGTGGGCGTGTGACCTTTTACAGGGCTGGAGGACAGATGATTATTTTTTCTTATGTAAAAATTGCCTCTCATTAAATGTGAACACTTTGGTCAGTGACTTATTGTGAAATTTGCCAAGCCTCTGAAAATGCAACAGTTCAGGATGAGGTTGAGAGAGAAATTCTGACCAGGATGTCCTATTTCATTGGTTTGGCTGCTCTGATTAAAACCTTCTGTGAGGAATGGCCCTTGCGTGATAGGCCCAGACACAAATTAAGACGACGATAGTATGTTGACTTACAAAACAAAAAGCACAACAGCTTGGTAACTATGAACAGATACAGTGACTTCACTGCTGAGCTGAACGGCAACCCCCGCCCCTAACCTCGAAAGAGGGAAAAACGCGGCTCGGCCAGTGGCTTCTCTTGGGCATATGTAAACCCCTTCATGGAAAGTTACAAAACCTCAGGAAACCCCACCTGGGAGTGATTGTAGCATTTAACCCTGAGGTTATTTTCTATAATGCTCATTTCATGAAACGCCACCCCCACCCCTGTTTTTCGTGGTTAATTTGTATAAGGCAAGCTGAAGACTGTAAGCCTGAAAAACCACAGTTTCCCAACAGGCAGGATTTCCAGTGAAATAGTGTGAAGGCGACAGGGTTAACAGGTTAACCTCATAATTCAGAGAAACCGAAAGTCTCCTCTGAGTGTGATGTTAGAGGCCACGAGGACCTTGGAGTCCTTCGAATGAGTTTTTGCATGTGACATATATAACCCTATATGTGCTTCATCATTAATCCGTTTCTGGTGTGCATGTTCTACAGTTATATTCATGTTTTCACACCCCGAATACCACCTTTGTCTCTGCAGGAGACAATGTAAGTGAGTTGCTAGCATCAGGACGTTGGCATCACGAGGGTCACGTGTCTGGCAACATAAGAAAAGTTGGATACAGTGTTTTTGTCATTCTCTCAATTTTTTTAAAACCATAATTTTATAAAAACTGTTTAATCTGTCTTCTGGTGGTACAGTATTTACAACAGAAAGGTTGTATGTTAAATAGTTGACTTTCCAGCAACTCAAACACCTGGTTAGCATAAATCTTTTAATAGCAATGCCACTTCATTAACCCTTTTGTTACCAGAACTTTTGAAAATCCCTGTGCTGAAGAGCTGGGGAGTGACTGGCCAGCCATAGGAACCCAATAGTGCATAGTCCTGAGGACTGGTCAATACTGTTCATGTTAGCATAGGAAACTTCATAAGGAACATAGCAAGTTGTTCCTGGGTTCAGGTTATTAATTTCATTGTCAAATAGCCTGTTTAATTTATGGCTTTGTTTTCCCATTTCTGAACTCCATATTCTAGGGCACTAATGATTTCCATATTGGAAGCAGTTTCTTGGATGGAGGAAAATAGCTTTAACCATGATAGAAACAAGTCTAAGATAATGAAGATGGGCACACGAGGAAGAGACACAACTCGAAAAATCTCACCAAGGGAAACGATTACTCACGTTTTTACCTTGTGTGTAATGAAGGAAAAGTGTATAGAGCTGGGGTGAACTATAAATATAATTTTTGTATAGTCCTTGGTATAATGTTAATTACATGCAGTCAACGGTTGTTTTAGTTTCTAACTGATGCACGTGGGCTCTATTGTAGAAATAATCGCTTTTGGTTATAAAGAGTTAAAAGGAGTGAATGTTAATTGTGTTCTGATAAAGAAGTTCAGTGTTGCTATGATTTTAAACAGAATTCCATTGTGCAAGTGCATATAAAATACACATTTACATGCCTACTGTCCAAGTATGTGTATATAAAACTAGTATAGAGACTGTCCATAGTTTTATACATTTGTTCATTAATTTATTCATCCATTATACAGATATGTAATGAGTGTTTACTTTGTTTTCAACGAAGGGCTGGGTCCTGGAGATGCCCAAGACCCACCGAAGAGAAGTGGTCTAGTGCAGCACACAGAAAGCCTATTTGAAACTACACAAACCAAAAACCCTGATTGATCAAGAGAAGCTCCCCTTTATGAAGGGTTCCCAGCACACATCCCAACTCTGGCATCACTCCTGAACTAAGACTTTCTCACACTTATAATTTCTGTGTTTTGCAAAAGCAAGTTAATTAAATTAATTTAAACAAGATATATTCGGAGTTTTCTCTATGCCAGGTATCGTTGTGGGTGTAGCCAAAGGATGCATTGAATATATCTGATTAAAATTAGTCAGCCTCCTAAGTCAGAAATGTCCAGTTCTTTAAGTTTGCTGAAACTTGTAGCTCTTAAAATTATTCATGTTCCTGGTCAGCAGTTTGCAGTGTATGGGCTATCAATGTGTAAACAAATCACAGTGTCATATGAAGAGAGCTATGGCCGCTCTGTGAGCTTATGCATACAGCATACGGTAAATAGCTCTGTCTGAGCCTATCAGGGAAGACCTTACACGGAGGGTGATTGGAGGGCAATAGGGTTGGAAGGACTGGTAGGTACAAAGGCCCAAAGGCATAGAAGTAATCAGCTAGTTTGGGCAATTGTGAGTAGTCTAGTGTTACCTTAGCAAAGGTGGTATCCAAAAGAGGGTGATCAGCTATATTATTTCCCCTTGGTAGTCAGGGGCTCTCTACTCAAACCATCCTCTACCTCCATTTTCACCAGTTCACCCAGTGCTATGAAGGGCCCAAAATGGTTAGGTGGTACTGTTTCTAATTCAGTGGAACTTTGGTTATGCTCCCTGTTTTCTGTGGGAGGTAGTTTTTTTAAGTATTAAATTAAAAAAAATATTATAGAGTCTTAAAGATGGAAAACATGAAAAATAGCAAATGTATTGCTTGGTGTTGAGTAGTAACACTGTCCCTTGGTTTCTAGACTCAGACACGCTTGTTCCCTAGAGCATAATGCTGGCTCTTGGTCCAGGTCACATGTCTCGTCCCGTGGGTTCCTCTCACAGCCTTGTGAGACCTTGTTGCCCAGCTAGAACCAGTCAGGTGATGGTCCGACTGATCCTTAAGAACCTGCACTTCAAGGATTTTTTGTGGTGCATATTCATGGCATATAACATTTTTATTCTTATTCCAAGAAATCTACCCACATAACTCCTTGCCCCCAAAGCTTTTTGTCGATTGTCTTCCAACATTCTTTCCTATCTTTGACTCTTCAGTGAAGACCTGAGCTACCGGCCAGAAATCCATGTGCATATATTCTTTAAATTGTGTTGTTCTAAGTTCTGCCTTTTTAGATCCAATTTTCAGAGACACTGTATCTCCACAGTAGGTCACGTTCTGTGATTGTCACAGATGCTGAGAAAGTAAGCTTGAGGGTGTCCTTTCCTGTCAACTCGAAATAGGGATCACCTCACGAGGCCCTCAGTGTGAGCTGAATAATGTGTGGCACTGTTGCAGGTGTGGGCACGTGGCAAGTGTGAATGACCGGCCCCTAAAACCTACATCTATCTGACTTAGTACAGCTAGGTATCTGATGATGGAATGTTGTCACACATGCCCGATGTAAAGGCTCGGTTGTTCAGGAACGGCTGCTAGGTGTCTTCCCAAATCCTTTCTCCCCCTTTCCCATATTAAGTGTTTATCTGGGCCTGTGATTCCTTTAACTAGAAAATATATGTCTTAGTCTCCTCTGAAGCTAGTGTGGCTATGTGTCTACATTCTTGCTAATGGACTGTGAGTGTTTTACCTCACTTGCTTAAGAAGAAATTGTTTGTCCTCCTGGACTTCCTTTCTTTGCTACTTTCCATGGGCTGGCATGTGGGCATGTTGTTGAGCCAATTTTTGTCATGAACATGAGTAGGATACTTCAGGAGATAGTAGAGAAACAAGACAGGGAGAGAAACTTCTACAACAGCTACCTCTTGAATGTGCCTCTGGACACCCTTGGATAATTAAATGTGAGATAAAATGAGCCACTAACTTTTGGGTTTCTTTGTTATAGCAGCATGTTCTGCACTCTACTGGAATATCTTTCTTCTTGGCAGCTCTAACCCCTTGATCAGTTAGTGTCCCACAATGAGGCATTCATTTTCATCAGGGCCCGATCTTAAGTCAAAAAATGTTCTCAAAAGGAGATGACAATAGTTACTGAAATAATTACATTCTGAAGATGGAATGAATTTGCTCTGGAACTCTGGAGGCTTTGCTTTGGCTTGGGATTTGTCATGGGCAGTATTCCCCATCTGGTCTTTACTACACTTTGAGCTCCATTGTTGAAGGTATACTGTGCTCTTTGTTGCAAGCCAGAGAATCTACCCCTGACTTAGGTAAGTAGAAAATGAATTCATTTGAAAGATATTGGGTTACTCACATAGAATCAAGGAGAAGTTAGGAGACTTGGGCTTGGAAAATGGGTGGGTGAGGCAGTAGACATCAAAGCTGACATCATAGTTGTAGGAATATGCTGGTCACAATGCCTCTGTTTTTGGACCTGTGGCCAGACTCTACTGGACACGTGCTACTGCCATTGGCACTCAGGGCCTCTACTGAGATTCACTTTTAAAACTTCGCCAGCATGCTGGGTGCCCTGCCTCAGTTTGCTCAGGCTGCCCTCTGACTACCAGCATCTGCATCTCTGCAACAGAGCTTTCTCTGACTCTACAGAGACTGCTCAGTTTGGATGTGGGAGGCTGAAAGTACTAGGGAATTAGTATCTCTCCACTTTCAACAGTGATTGATGGGAGCTGGTGTATAAATACACAAGCTTCCTCTCCCCTTAGGTGGAATTACCCTACTGTGTTTATTTTATACCATTTGCCCAAAGAAGTGAGCTCTGGTCACCTCACCGGGGTAGCTGGCTTGATAACTCCTCTATCATTGACTGTGTCTCATTTTGCTTCATCTCCCCTCTCTCATACTGGTGTTCTGGCATTTTCCAAATAAACTGTAGGCTCTTGAATCCTTACGTCAGCATTTGCTTTGGGGGGAACCCAACCCAAGACAGCAGCAATCACTCAAAATTCAAAGCCATTGAGAATATTTAACTGGCTGAACCCAGGCCAGATTTGGGAGGTGGGGGGGCATATATGGGAATATTTGATACCTTTGGCTCCAATAGCTTGAGGTGGGTCCTTGTCTCCTTCCATGACTCATAAAATGGAGACATTTTCAAAATTTGGAAGGGGCATTAATGCCAAGGGGTCAGAACCAATACCTACTTTAAAACTTATTAGTATATTTTTTCTGGAATATACTACAATATACTTCTAACTGGTTTACCTTTTCCCTTAAAGTAGAAGAGAGA
This sequence comes from Macrotus californicus, assembly GCA_007922815.1. Classification (NCBI taxonomy): domain Eukaryota; kingdom Metazoa; phylum Chordata; class Mammalia; order Chiroptera; family Phyllostomidae; genus Macrotus; species Macrotus californicus. The sequence continues at coordinate 3,589 of VMDR010027730.1, read as the reverse complement.
GAGGGAAGGTTGAAGTATGGAGAAATGAGCCCCCAAATTAGATAACTAACCACAAGAACCCAGTCTATCCCTTTGGCCAAACAAAAGCTTACAGCTCTTATAATTGGAATTCAATTGCCTTAATGAAGTATAACCAAGTCATTCCACTGAGCAGTTTCCAAAGTTAAGTATTGGACTACTAACATTTTGTACTCCACTTGTGTCAAACACTATATTTCACAGCTTGGACAAATATGGCAAGTTTTTGAAGAAGTTGATGAGACTTTTATGTGCCAACAAAATCTGAGAAAATGCAGTGTTTGAATAGCTAGATAACAATGGTCTGAAGCTGGGGAGGGGAGTTGGAGCACTGGGTGAAAAGGTGAAGTGATTAATCGGTATGAGTTGGTAGTTGCAGAATGGCCATGTAGATTACAGCATAGGGGATGTGTCAATAATATCCAGATAAGTAGGTATGGGACCAGGAGGGTACTTGAAGCAGCAAGGGGACCACTGTGTAAAGTACACGATTTCCTGACCACTTTGCTGTACATCTGAAACTAATACAGAATAATATTGAATATCAACTGTGATTGAAAAAGAAATTTAAGAATGCTCTGAAGGCAAAATTTTATTTTCTCAAATTGATTGATTTTAGTATGTCAGAACAGGCCTAATATTTTTCCAGCATTCATTCAGTTATTCATCTTTATCTTCCACAATTGAGATTGCTCTCTTAAATTTTATTTGGTGTAAGGCAGTATCTACAAGGTGTAAGTGCACCTGTACCCTCTTCTGCCAGGGAAGGGTGGCACCTTCTGACTGCTCTGTTATTTCCCCATCAGGGTCAGAATAAAGTTATTGTCTTCATTCACTTCTTCCTCTTTCTTTGGGAAAACAGAACAAAACAAAAACGAAACAAAAAATGCTGCTCCAGCTAACTCCTTGAGCTAACATTGGATTAAGATGGATAGGCTAGGGGTCATTACAGGAAGCAGACTTCACCAATCCTTGTTATTTGGAATCTGCTCCAAGAAAATTGCTTGTAGGAGGTCTTGCAATGTGTGAGAGCTTCTAGCACCTCCAAAATCACTTCCAGAACTTTATTTAGACACATCTTTCACCTGGTATTTATCTAAAACTGTTCCCTTCAGGAAAAGCAAGTCATTAAGGCAAGGATGGGAGTGGGAAGAGCAGAGAACCATATGTGGGATGCACGTGTTTGGCATTTGTTGTGAACCAGGAGTCAGGGATTTTAGCAAGCCTTATTAGCTTTGATAGTTCTATGTCTAAGATGTTCATTTTTTCATTTATTTATTTATTCACTCTTTTATTTATTATATAATGCCTGCCATGGCATATGCACTGTGCTAATTACTAAAGATACAATTTATGAATCTGATTTATGTACTTTTCTCTCATTAGAAATGTTCAAAGTGAGGGACAGTAGGTTTTTACAAGACAGAGTGATCTTATTTCATACTTTTCAAACACCATTTGAACATTGTCTATGTTGACTAATAAATCATGTATGCATATAATATGTATGTATATACCAAAATTTGAGGTGAGTAAAGAGAAATTAGACTTCTTTCTTCTTCCTCCATCAGCCCTAAGACCAATGTCTTTTACTTGGGTTTGCCTCACAACAGTAAGAAGAGAAGCAGAGGCAGGCAAGAGGGGGGAAAGGGGCAGCATCACCATAGCACGCCCATTTCTATTTCACCTCAAATGAAGGAAAACATATATCAGACCATACCTACCTTACATAATTTTGGTAAAGATTTTTTATTAGCTTGAGATGAATGCTGCCCAAATCCTTGTGGAGATCCCATTGGCTTTCCTAAATACTGAACCCACGACAGGTGCCAGAGTTAATGCATAGATGCTGTTAGAGGTAAGGCTGCAGGAACACATCCAAGTGTATTCCCATTGGTTGAAAGCAGCAGATGGCTCCCACCCATCTGTTTTCAATATGGCTGTACTCTTTGGTGAATAACAATTCTCTTTACCTATTTGTTTTTACTTCTCATTTTGTGAAATAGTGAACCTCAGTTGACCTTAAAGAATGTGTAGCAGAACAGAGTACGTGTGAATGTTTATCCCTGTGCTGTCCTACGGGCTCAGTGTTGGTGACATTTTGGCAAGTAGCTCTTGCTTATGAAACCGATGAAAGGATTATAGAGGCATATGGGACAGCAATGTCACCGGCTGAGCGTCATTAGCCTTTCATATGAAATGTTCCTTTGGACTCTGAGAAACTCAGAAAACGTGAGCTTTATGGAATTGGGTTTCTGCACGGAACTCAATTCCTCCTTGGAGTTTGTCAAAAAATTAAGAAAAACTTGCCTTTGTGGAAAGAATGCCATGTACCAAAATAAATCCATTTGGAAACTTGGTGATATGTAGTTCTCTCTGGCTGCAAAATATTGAAATCTCTGGTACGCTGATGTTTGTTCTTGTTTTTGGCACATCTTTCCCTTATTACGTCTGGTTTCTTAGACACATAAAAACATGAGATAAAAATGACTCCTTCCAATCTGATTTTAATGAATAGAAAGGCACCTGCTTTGCATGTGTGGTGTGGTGGGGAGGGGTGGGCACAGATTCTTCACTGTGACTTCTGTCTCCAGTTACATCACACTTAATAATAACAGCCTGAATTCTCAGCCCCACCTCTTGGTGGGTGTTGCACATTCAAGTTTAACTGAACACAGCAAGTTGTTATAGGTTTTAAAACTGAGTGATGGGGAGAAGTATTGGGAAAGAGTTTTGAACTCAGACAAACTAAGGCTTGGTTATTTGTTCTTCTAGGCTTTTATTTTCCACTCCAGACATTTGCATGTTTTCGTAAGGTCTGAAAGTGACGTTGATTTCTTCAAGTGAAGTACATATTCGATTTTTCCCAAATATAACTTTATGATTATTATTTTATATTTTGCAATTGTTTTGTGCCTTTCCATTGGTAAATTCTATTGCCTTTTTTATTTTGAAAAAAAAAATGAAGTGAAGGGTAAATCTCTGGTTGAAGAACACGTGATTAATACCAACTCAAATGTTCTGTAAAAACAAATCTTGATTTCCTTTACGTTACTTTGAATTACTTAATTTATTGATATTGATGCTATATATTTCATATCATTTTTATTTTTTATATATTTATTTTTACTTTAAATTATTATTTCTTTTTTCTTTTTTTAATTGTTGTTCAAGTACAGTTGTCTACATTTTCCCCCCACCAATTCCCCCACTCCAGCCATCCCCACCTCCCTTCCCTGATCCCACCCCCCTTGGTGTTGTCCGTGTGTCCTTTATAGTAGTTCCTGAAAACCCTTCCCCCTTTTCTCCCCATTATCCCCTCTAACCTCCCCTCTGGTTACTGTCAGTTTGTTCTTAATTGTCTCTGTTTGTTCTAAAAGTCTCTGGTTATATTTTGCTTGCTTGTTTGTTTTGTTGATTAGGTTCCACTTGAAGGTGAGATCATATGGTATTTGTTTCTCACCGCCTGGCTTATTTCACTTAGCATAATGCTCTCCAGTTCCATCCATGCTGTGGTGAAGGGTAGAAGTTCCTTCTTTCTTTCTTCTGTGTAGTATTCCATTGTGTAAAT
>VMDR010027729.1:0-13455 GCA_007922815.1 Macrotus californicus | reverse complement strand
CAAGAGGAAAGATAAAGAGAGAATCTTAAAAGCAGCAAGAGAAAAGGAGACAGTAACCTATAAAGAAGTGCCCATAAGACTGTCAACTGATTTCTCAAAAGAAACCTTACAGGCAAGAAGGGGCTGGCAAGAACTATTCCAAGTCATGAAAGGCAAGGACCTACATCCAAGATTACTCTATCCAGCAAAGGTATCATTTAGAATGGAAGGGCAGATAAAGCGCTTCCCAGACAAAGTCAAGTTCAAGGAGTTCATCATCACCAAGCTCTTACTATATGAAATGTTAAAGGGACTTATCTAAGAAAATGAAGATAAAAAATATGAACAGTAAAATGACAACAAACTCTCAGTTATTAACAACTGAAGCTAAAACAGAAACAGAAACAAAAACAAACAAAGCAAACAACTAGAACAGGAACAGATTCACAGAAATGGAGATCACATGGAGGGTTATCATCAGGGGAGTGGGTGGGGAGAGAGGGGGAAAAGGTACAGGGAATAAAAAGCATAAATGGTAGGTAGAAGATAGACAGGGTGAGGTTAAGAATAGTATAGGAAATGTAGAAGCCAAAGAACTCATATATATGACCCATGGACATTAACTAAAGGGGGGGGATGTGGGTGGGAAGGGGTGTGCAGAGCGGAGGCAGGGGGAAATGGGACAACTGTAATGGCATAATCAATAAAATATATTAAAAATAAATAAATAAAAGAAAGAAAGAAAGAATGGATTCACTACACAACTGCAGTAATCAAGATGGTATGGTATTGGCCTGAGGATAGGCATATCAAAGGAGTAGAACTGAAAGTTTAGAAATAAACTTTTATTACGTTTACAGTCAGTTGATTTTTAAAAAGAGTTCCAAAACCATTCAATGGGGAAAGAATACTATTTTCAACATATGATGCTGGGGCAACTGGACATCCACATGCAAGAGAATAAAGTTGTACACCTTTCCTATTATGTCATTTGCAAAAAATTTCTTCCAAGTGGATAATATACCTAAATGTAAGAGCTAAAATTATAAAACTCTCAGAAGAAAATGTAGGTATAAATTTTTGTGACTTTGGATTAGGCAGTGGTGTTTTTAGATATAACACTACAAGTACAGGTAAAAACAGGTAAACAGAACATAATTAAATTTAAGGTATTTGTGCTTCAAAGAACAGTGTTAAGAAAATGAAAAGACAGTGCACACAATTGGAGAAAGTTTTTTCAAATCATATGTCTGAAAAAGGACTGGCATCTAGAATATATAAAGAACTCTTACATCTTAATAATGAAAGGGCAGATAACCGAGTTAAAAATGGGCAAAGGATTTGAGTAGATATTTCTCTAAAGCAAGTATACAAATGACTAATAAGCACAGGAAAAGATGCTTAACATCATTAATTATTAGAAAACTGAAAACCAAAACCACAATGTGATACTACTTCACACCCACTGGGATTGCTGTAACAAAAAAGATAAATAAAATTTTTTAAAAACCCAAAGAAGTTAACAAGTGTTGCCAGGGATGTAGAGAAATTGGATCCTTAGTATACATAGTGAGGCAAAGTAGGTTTATAGTTGTTCGTATGGAAAAATAATACAATAATAAATTATAATAGAAAAATAAATTCTGTGTTTCAGACACAACTGTAAAACTACTTTTGCCCCACCCTGTACTGCTGGTGGGAATGTAAAATGGTGTAGACACCATGGAAACAGTCTTACAGCTCTAAATGGTTAGACATAAAGCTACTGAATGACCCAGTGATTCCACCTCCTAGCTTTATACCCAAGAATATACCTGGAACTACCCTGACCTGTGTGGCTCAGTTGTTTGGGCATCATCCTGCAAAGGAAAAGGTTCCTGGTTCGCTTCCTGGGTCAGGGCACTTGTGAGAGGCAACCAACCAATATTTTTCTCTTACATCAATGATTCTCTCCCTGTGTGTCTCTTTCCCTTCCCCTCAGATAGACAGACGAAAACTTGTGCGTGAGGGTTCAGGGAAGCTTTATTCACAATCGTCAAAGAGTGGAAACAACCTACAGTTCCTATCAACTGATAAATGAGGTTTTTTTAAAGGTGATATAGCTATACCATGAAATATTATTTGGCAATAAAAAGGAGTGAAGCGCTGATATATGCTACAATCTGGATGAGCTTTGGAAATACCACGCTAAGTAAAAGGAAGCCAGTTACAAAAGACCACATATTTGCCCTGACTGGTGTGGCTCAGTTGCTCGGGCTTTGTTCTGCAAAGCAAAGGTTCATCAGTTCGATTCTCCATCAGGGCACATGCCTAGGTTGCAGGTTCAGTCCTGCTGGTCACAGCATGTGCAAGAGGCAGCCGATCGATGTTTCTCTTCCTCTCTTTTTCCCTCCCTTCCCCTCTCCCTAAAAATAAATAAAATCTTTTTTTAAAAAGGACCACATATTGTATATTTTCAGTTATGTGAAATGTTCAGAATAGGCAAATCAATAGAGACAGAAGATTAATGGTCACCCAGGACTGGAGGTTGTGTTATTGATGGGAAATGGGGGGTGACTGCTAAAGCACGTGGAATCTTGTTTAGGAGAATGGAAATCTTTTAAACGTAGATTGTGGCTGCACAACTCTGTGAATGCACTAAAAACATTGAATTGTACAATGTAAATGGTTAAATTTTGTGACATGTGAATTAGAGCTCAAAAAAGGATGTTGAAAAAAAGGGCTTAAATAAGGAACAGTAAGAATGAATGTAATAGAAAGCCACAGATGTCTTTTTCTTCAATCATTTTTATCAGTAATGAACGTGACAGTATGATCTTTACTTGCCTGTTCTCTATGTCTCATTTGAAAACCGGAAAGGGAAGGCAGACTATTAGGTATTGGCCTTCCAAAACCTCAGACAAATTTGTATATAGCTGAGAATACCTTATCTCTTACCTTATTTCAGTCTAGTCTCTATCTTGCATCTATATTTTCTATTATATCCACTTTATATCTAGACTTGTTTTTTTTTTTTTAATTTGGTTCCCAATAGTGTGGGGGAAGCAGTTGGGAAGTATAGTTATTTATTACCACCTCTCCCCAAGACCCCCAGTCTGTGCAGCTGTTGGTCCTCCATGATGTGGTTTCCTTGCTTGAATCTATGTTTTTCCATAGATACCATTTATTGTATTTTTTTTAACCTAACCCACAGAGAAATCTAGTTTCAGGACCCAGAACTTCCCAGTATTCCCAGAGAGGTCAATTGACTTTGTCAAGTTGTTACAGTCATAGCATTGAAATGATAATATTAAACAGCTGTGCTCAAAATCGAGCTTCCTGGGCCACCACATCAAAGCTAAGTATCACCTACTCCTTATCCTATCCAGGTACATCAGACCCACCATGTGTTCCTGCCACAAGCTATTAGGAAGTGAAAAAGTGTCTGAAAGTGCACGAAAATGAGCACTAGATGAAAGAAAGATTGTTTTTAAATTTGAAAGACTTAATTCTCCACTAAGAATTCATCTTCAGAAAATATGATAAAACTATATTTTCCTGTTTATTATATCAAAAACCCATTAGAATTGTCTGTGGATCCACATAAAAATGTCTAATTTTCAAAATATATAAATTATGAGTATTTTATTTTAAAAATATATATTTTATTGACTGATACTACAGTTGTCACATTTTTTCTCTCCTTTATTCCCCTCCACCTTGCACCCCCCTCCCACCAGCATTCCCCAACCTTAGTTCATGTCCATGGGTTGTACATGTAAGTTATTTGGCTTCTCCTTTTTCCATACTATTCTTAACCTCCCCCTGTGTATTTTGTACCTACCATTTATACTTCTTATTCCCTATACCTTTCCCCCATTCTCCCCCTACCCTCTCCCTGCTGATAACCCTCCATGTGATCTCTATTTCTCTGAACCTGTTCCTGTTCTAGGTGTTTGATTAGTTCATTTTTGTTTTTTAGATTTGGTTGTTGATAGATGTGAGTTTGTTGTCATTTTACTGTTCATATTTTTGGTCTTCTTTTTGTTAGATAAGTCCCTTTAACATTTCATAGAATAAGGGCTTGGTGATGATGAACTCCTTAAGCTTTACCTTACCTGGGAAGCACTTTATCTGCCCTTCCATTCTAAATAATAGCTTTGCTGGATAGCGTAATCTCGCATTAGGTCCTTTTCTTTCATGACTTCAAATACTTCTTTCCAGCCCCTTCTTGCCTGTAAGGTTTTTTTTTTAAGAAATCAGCTGATAGCCTTATGGGAACTCCTTTGTAGGTAACTGTCTCCTTTTCTCTTGCTGCTTTTAAGATTTTCTCCTTATCTTTAATCTTGGGTAATGTAATTATGATGTGCCTTGGTGTATGCTTCCTTGGATCCAACTTCTTTGGGACTCTCTGGGCTCTCCAGACTCCCTGGAAGTCTATTTTTTTTTGCCAGATTGGGGAAGTTTTCCTTCATTATTTGTTCAAATAAGTTTTCAATTTCTTGCTCTTCCTCTTCTCCTTCTGGCACCCCTATGATTTGGATGTTAGAATGTTTAAAGTTGCCCAGGAGGTTCCTAAGCCTCTCCTCATTTTTTTGAATTCTTGTTTCTTCATTGTGTTCTGGTTGAATGTTTCTTTCTTCCTTCTGCTCCAGACTGTTGATTTGAGTTCTGGTTTCCTTCCGTTCATTGCTGATTTCCTGTACATTTTCCTTTATTTCACTTTTCATAGCCTTCATTTTTTCCTCTTTTTTTTTTTGCAACCATACTCCACCATTTCCGTGAGCATCCTGATTACCAGTTTTGAACTCTGCATCTGATAGGCTGGCTATCTTTTCATTGCTTAGTTGTATATTTTCTGGAGCTTTGACCTGTTCTTTCATTTGGGCCATATTTTTTTGTCTAAGCACACCAGTTACGTGGTAAGGGGCAGAGCCTTTGGTATTCACCAGGGTAGGGCACCCCACTTGGCTGTTTTGTGGTGCTCTATGTGGGGGAGGGGTTCGACAGGGAACAGCGCCGCTTGCTCAGCTCTCTGTGAGCTTTCAGTCACCTCCTCCGCTACCCACAGCAAATCGGGCCCTTCTGGTGCTGGTTCCCGGGTAGGCTTGTGTACATTCTAGGACCCTGTGGGTCTCTCCAACGAGCTCTCCTGTGAGGCTGGGAGTTTCTCCCACTGCCACCTCGACTCCCATAGGTGTTTTCACTCAGAAGTTTTGAGACTTTATTTCCCCGAACTGGAACCCTGGGCTGGGCGGTCTGTCTCACTCCCGAGTTCTTCCCGGTTTATCTGTATGAGAATATGAGACCGTCCTGTCTGCCACCTGCCTCCTTGCTTGTCCTGGTCCTCCAGCTGCCACCTCACCATGAGTCCTCTCCACCCCGGCTGGTGGTCTCTACCCCTCCTACAGATCTGGATGAATGTTTCTTCTTTAACTCCTTGGTTGTTGGACTTCCATACAGTTCAATTTTATGGAAGTTCTGGTTGATTTTTTGTTTTTAAATTTGTTGTTGTCCTTCTTTTGTTTGTGCAAGTAGGCAAAGTGTGTCTACCTACGCCTCCATCTTGGCCAGAAGTCCAAATTATGAGTATTTTAAACTGAACTGAGCACTAGATGGCATATGAAGGATATTTACACCTTATTAAGATTTTTCAATATATTCCCTAGTTTTTAAGCCACTTCTCAGCAATATTTAATGAAGTATACTTGTTGGTAATTTTTTAAAAGTTTCTATGGCAAATAAACAATTAAAAATGAAAGAAATATGTATCAATGAACTGTCATTTATTTTCACAAGTTGAGTAAGTTGTTAGCTGTTATAGTAATCTTTATTTGTGATAGTCCTTTTATTTTATTTAAGAAAGTGATTATCTGGAAAATATAGCAAGTTTGAAAAAAACAAAAGTTAATACTAAACAACCTAAGAACAAAAGTGTGCTATATTATATCAATCACTTAGTGCCCTTTTCCAGGTAGTAAATTCATAGCCTATTTGTGTACATTTGTAATTCAGGGATTCTTTACGAGGTGGGAGGAGGGTGGTCTCTGGATCACTTGGGGAGCTTTATAAAACTCTGCTTTACCCTGATTCCTAACCCCCACCCTCACCCTCCCTGCAGATAGCTGATTGTCAGGATCCAGGGAGGTGGGAGCAGTGAGGTCAGTGAATGAAATGGCAAGGGTTCCCTGGGGGTATTGTGGCCCTACCCCCTCCACATGTTTGTGGGCTGCAGAGATGAGGATGTCTAGAACTTTTGTCAGTTGAATGTTATGAAATCTGGAGACAAAAGTTCATTTGACAGAGAAGATTGGGGTAGTTATTCATAGGTAAATACAATAAACTACTCTTCAAGGGATATGGAACAGATAGATGACAGGCTTCCAAGAGTGCTGGAATAAAAATGACTGTGAATCAGTATATCTTCAATAAATAATTGGTTGATTTTCTGGAGCCTAGGAAAACAACAAAAAATTTATATAGCCCTTTCATTTTTTAAATCAGAAAATTGAGCGTTCTCTTATTACCTTAGGCTTAATATTTGAGAGGGTTAGAAAAGTAACATAGCAAAATCAGAAAGGTGGGAAAATGGAGTTAATCCCACACAAAACTACTTTTAGGGTAAATTGACTCCAAACCAGTACTAATTTAATAGCAAAATATGGAGATAATTCAATAGAGAGGTAAACTCTTGACAAAAGAGCAATCTTTGATTTTTTAACTGTTTATTCTTTGGGGAGACAAAAAATATCAAGCTAGTACCTTTGTTTATCTCTTATCTTTTTAAAATAAAAGAGCCTGGCTCATAATAGCCATTCGTCTCCTGATACTAAAATCCTCGGTGGGATGCTAGCATCCTGCTGCCTGTCCCTCTAGAACTACATTTTCTACCCTTTCATTCTTCCACTTGCCAGGAAGATGTGAAAGATGGAAAACTTGGGTTTTTAAATACAAACTTATCAATCATATGCAATTTTAAATTAAGGAAAGCTCTTTTTAAAACAAATTGTTGATGAAAACACAGACGAGTAGTTATAGAATAGTGATCAATCTAACATAATTGAGTGTGGGCTTTCATGAAGCCATTTGCCCAGACTCATAGTCAACTTAAAACAGAAATTATGCAATGATAAGATGATTGTAAATATCAAAATAGAAGTCTCTATTAAATAAATAAGATTTATTTATTTAAATTAAATAAGATTTATCTGTTTAGTGTTCATTAGAGAGAATGGTTACTGTAGGTAAAGCTAAATTGTATTTGATTTGCTTTTATCCAACACCAATCACATGATTTCTCTAACAAAGAGTGAATGGTTTGGATGCTCTTTTGCTCCGGGTAAAATACCAGCTCCAAACTTCCAAGATTTTTGTGGCTATCACAGCTTTATGAGGGTTAGAAAAGGTCAAAACCCATTCCAATCCAATTTCTGACACTTCTGAACGACTCCGTGGAAATCATTCTGCCTCTTCCTTTGTTATACAGTCTGAAATAAATACCAAGGAAGGCTTTTACTGCAGACTCATTTTTATTTCATACAACAGTTTTCTTGTAAAGTTCATCTATAGGATGAATTGCAATTTGTTCATCCCAGTGCATTGAAACAATTGAAGTTTCTAATTTTGCTGTATAGCAGTAGTGTTCCTTCTACAGTGATGACCTTTACACTTTGGAAATGTCACCAAGGAACTCAGGCAAAAATGGACCATTCCAATGGTTAGTGGAAGCCATGTTTATAGTATGACTTCTTTAAGAGATAAGTAAAAGAGATGCAAGTCACAACACAGAATTTGGAAATTCTTTCCATAGAGAATGGGTAAACACTGAAGAATATGAGATGTTTCCTGAATTGACTTAGGAGAACAAAGGAATTCAGCTAGATGCTTGATATTTATTATTCTGTTACTATCCTTTTAGTAAATGTGTTGACTAGCAGATGAAGCATTCATATTAGGTATGGTATCACTATTCAATGAACTTGGTTGTTACCAACACAGTAAATCATATAGAAACATAATCAAAATATGAGCATCAGGATTTTGACCATGTGGGTCTATGAAAGTCTCTCTGAGTTTTTATTTTAACAGAAAGAAACAGTCATAAGAGTGATTGATTTTGAACCAATATGAACACAAAATTAAAGGCTACTTTTGGGCAGATGACAGGTGGTTATTTCTGCATGTGTATGGATCAGCGAGAGCAGAGAGGTTGATTTTGGAGGGCCAACTCTTTTTGGGACACAGGAGACAGAGTCACCTGACTGGGACCGAAAGTGAAAATGTTTGTGATCTGCTTGATAGTTATAATTTACTAATGGAAATATTTTTTACTTGGTTTGTATAAAGAGGCAACAATTAAAAGGCCTTTGATTCAAGTGAACATCACATAAGAAAGTCATTCTGGCAGCAGCATGAGGGACTCATAAAATTAGGGAGGAGTACCTAGAATTGGCACCTTCGCGAAAATGCAATTTAAGTACTTTACATGTATATATGAATACTGAAGTCTAATAAATGAGTAAATAGCATTAGTTTGCTTAAAAAAGAAATCGATCTACCTCTGTCAGCATGCTTACTGCACAGCACATTTACTTCTGAACTGATTTATCCTAGGTTTTGAAATTGTTCACTAAAAATGTGTTCTCTAAGAATTTTTAGTGTGTGTAAACATATATATTATATATTATTACATGCATATTATGTTATTATATAATTATTATATAGTATGTGTGATATATATAGCTTTCCACCTGATATATATATGAGGGGGGGCCCCAAAAAACAGAATTATCTTCTGGAAGGTGGGTCCCTTGTAGTACAGGCTTCCCCCACTAGGGGTGTGCTCTGGGAACCAATGTGTATCAGTGTACCAGCTACCATTGTTGTGAGAGGTTGTATTCAGCTTCAGTGAATTTTTTTGGAAGAGTCTTCCAACATATTTGCCTATTTCATAATGGGTGATTTACAAGCACACCTGCCCACATCGTGCTGAGTGTTCAGCAGTTTTTGACCAAAAATGGCATGACCCCTGTGCCCTGCAGTCCCATTCACCTGATCTCACCTCAAACAACTTTTTTTGTTTCTCTGGATGAAAAAAATCCTCAAAGGGAAAAGTTTTGCTGATGTAGAAGAGGTGAAATAAAAATGGCAGAAGGATGAAAAGACATCAAAATTGATGAGTTCAAAAACTATTTTGAGCAGAGGAAAAAATGTCTCGATAGGTTTATTGCATCAAATGGAGAGTATTTTGAAGGTGACTGAAGTTTAAGTATGTAAGAATAAACACACAACTTTTTGTAAGTATTCCAGGGTTTTTTGTGCCCCCGTTGTATATATTCCTGATATACGTGTGTGTTTCTGTGTGTGTATACAGTATACTTTCTACCTGATCTACCTGGGCCATACATTGTGGACACATACGTTGCCCATTCACAGCATAAGCCTCATAAATTTTCACTTGTATTATGGCATTTTTCCAGAAGACAGTAAGGGGCGCTCTTTCTAACATATATAAAGATACCACAGCCATGGCCTTGGCAATTGCCTTCCTTCCGCTCTTCCCCTCCTGGCATGACCATCCTGAGTTCTGTTTTGGACCTTGCTGTAGGTGTGCAAGAATGGAAGAAAACAAGGTTCAGAGGTTTGGACTGTGGTGGGGGAGCAATAACTGCATCTGGGTGTCAGAGCCATGCTGAGCACCAGGCCCTGACTCAACCCTCAGGATCCCAGTGGATCCCTGTTTCAGGAATAAGAATATTGCTGGTAGAAAGCCTATCACACCTGGAGAAAAGAGGGCTTTCTAATGCATTTTGAAGTCAGAGGTCCCATCTAAGGGTGTAGATCCAGGCAATTAAATCTTTAATGAGATATTATTTGCTTCCCTTAAGTCTGGCTGGTAGTGAGCCATGTCTTTCTCTCATGAGAACTGAAGATAGCCTATTCTTCAGGAAGGAAATTGCAAAGTGCCAACAGCATTTCTGGGACATTTGTGCCTTTCCTGTAAAAATCTCTTTTGAAGTTATTGTATAATATTTGCATTAAACAGAAGAATATATGGTTATATATATTGTACATAAGTTGTGCAGGATAGCAACAATTGACTCCTCAGCTTAAAAATTGAACATTCTTAAAAATTTTGATTCTAACTACATGCTTCTTACCCTATGCTCCTCTCCCTCTAGGACAGAGGTAACTGGTGTCCATAGTTTTCATCTGCATTTTTCTTTTGCTCTTCACTCAGTTTGTTTTTGAAATAGTTTTATCACACATGTACATATTCTTAAACAATTTCCTTTTGCTTGGTTCTCAGTTTTTAAAATTGTGTCCTAGTAGTCTTCTTTGACTTGAGTTTTTCATTAATTTGTGATTCTAAAATTCATTATTGCTTTATTCATTTTCACTATAGAGTAATTTTTGTACTATATTTTCTGGTCAGCAGATATTTGGGTAGGTTCCACACATTTCTTTCTTACTCTTTTGTCTACAGTGCTGCTAACAACACTTCTGTAGGTCCTTGTGCCCCCAGGGAAGAATTTCTCTAGGAAGGTGTTTTCAAACTCTCACACTGCAGCAGGAAATATGTTTTACACTGTGACATGATTATGAGTAATTTATGTATCCTAAAACAAAAAACACACAACATAATTTTCACATTCTGACCTAAAATTGCATTCTAATGTTTTCTTTCTATTCTTTTTCCTTGAAACAATGCTAGTCTAAGACCCAGTCTGCACTCTGGGGGTGGAAACACTCCTCTGAGTCATTGTCACAAACGTTAGCGTGCAAATGCACATCCTGCTTCAGGAGATCAGAGATGGGACCTGGAATTCTGCATTGCCAATGAGCTTCCAGGTTGGTGCCCTTGCTGCTGGTGTAAGAGTGGACCTTGCTTTCAGTAGCAGGTTTTAGGCTTTCTTTCCCAAACTTCTCTGGTGGTAAGAATCACTTGGATTGCTTCTTAAAAATGCAAATTCTGTGGCATCAATAGAGAACCAACAAATCAGAACCCCTTTGGGAAAGGCCCAGGGAGCTTAATGTTTAGAAGGTCTTCCAGATTATTCTTATCATTAAAGTTTGAAAGTTCTGTTTGAAGATATATATAACTGCTGGGTTGTAGGGCGTTCAAATGTTTACCTCACAAGATGATACCAAAATGTTTCCTTTTGGGGCTGTGCCAGTTCACACTCTCATTAAAGAAGTATATATGCAATGCTTTGCATTCACCTACATCTTGCCAACAGATAGTGTATCAGACTTATTAACTTTTGCTAATTTGATTTGTATAAAATGGAGCCAACTGTGACCTTAAGTTGCATTTCCCACATTAATGTTAATCATAAGCATATTTTCATATATTTAGTGTCTATTTCTCCTCTTCTCTGAAATGCCTGTTCTTAGATTTCACCCATTTTTCTTTTGAATTCTCATTTTTCTTGTGATTTGTAGACAGTGTGTGTACAAGGTCTATCCAGAAGGCATCCAACCAAGTACTATGAAAAATAGAGACATTTATTGAAGAAGATACAAGATACAAGAAACATTGTACATAGGACAATGACACCTCAGTCCCCTTCAAAGTAGGCAGCTTGGGACCTCACACAGTTCTCCCAATCATGATCAGCTGCCCTGTCATATTTTCTTGAAATCTCATCAATGGTCCAAAATCACTTCCCTTTCGAGGGTGAAGAGATTTTTAGTTTTGGAAAAGCCAGAAGTCTCAGGGCGCCAAATCTGGACTGTAGGGGGTGCTGAGTCACCTGGGTGCTTTGATGTTTCCCAAAAAACTCTGCACGAGAGGTGATGCATGAGCGGGCGTGTGTCCTGATGAAACTGCCAATCATCAGTTGCCCATAGCTGCAGCCTTCTGAATCATTCGAATAGTTTCCATGGAGGAATGTTCGAGCTTAACACAAAATTTCATGCAGATTTGTTGCTTTTCTCACTCAGTCATTTTGAATGAGAGGACCACACAGTGCACGTGCTCACTCAATGGTGTCTACCACCCCCTCTGACTAGTACAGTGAAGTCATTGTTCACACACATGCATTGCAGTCCACTCACCTTGGCTGCCAAGTTACATTGAGGTTACAAAAACTGTTCTCATTATGTTAACAATGGCTGGACTTTTCCAGGACAGACTTCTTGTATATTCTAGATACCTCTCCTTTGTTAAATGGTTGCTAGTGTCTCATGCCTTGGAACTTGCCTTTTTACTTTTCAATAAATGTCAGTTTATATCTTATATCCTTATTCTATTTGGTTACTTTGCTTTTCCTTCCCAAAATAAGCTTATGTCTTAGCTTTTCACTTTCCTTCTAGTACAACTTAATAAATGTATGTTCTTAATTTTAATATAGTATATATCATCAAGCTTTTCACTGATACTTGGTGCTTTTTGTTTCTTATTTTTTAAATATTTCCTCACCCTAAAATCAGAAAGATAATTTCCACATGCTTTGGTAAAAGTTTTAAATTTGTATATTCATGTGTATGTTTCTCATATACTAGGAATTGATTTTTGTGTGAGGCACAGAGCAGGAATCCACTTGCCTTTTCTTTTTCCCATCTGAGCACACAGTGCCCCCAGCACCGTTTGTCTTCTCTCTAGGAGTCCTGGAACATGTTACCTTTCTATCCTGCTCTGTGTTTACTCTTTTCAACAATGTCACACACCTTAGTTACTATAGCTTTTTAATAACTCTTACTTTCTGATAGGACAAGTTTCTGCACTCCATTTTTCTTTCTTTTTAACTGATATTTTTATTGTTGTTCAATTACAGTTGTCCCCATTTCCTGCCCCCCTTACTCTCCCTGCCTTACCCACCCCCACCCTCCACGTTCAATCTTCCCCTACCCCATTGTCTGTGTCCATGGGTCCTTTAGGGGTGTTATGACTAGCCCCTGTTCTTTATTTATTTTAGAATCAACTTATCATGTTTTTCAAATCTTTAATTAGATTTGATTGACATTGTATTGATTCCCTAGATTACCTTGGGGAGAACCAACACCTTCACAATATTAAGTCTTCCTATTCATGACCATGGTATAGCTTTCCAGTCATGTTGATCCTCACTAATGCTTTTCAATAAATTTTTGAATTTTTATTTTTATTTTCTTGTAAGATTTATTCCTGAGAGCCCTATACATTTGGTCATGTTGTGAATAGCATTTTTATTAGTGTTTTAGTTTGTTATTCATATGTATAGAAATACAAAGGATTTTAATATCAATCTCATACTCAACCAACCACCTTGCTAAACATTTACTGTTTCTTATCATTTGTAGATCCTGAAGGTGTGCTCAGACATTCACATTGTCTGTGTGTAATTAGAGTTTTCTTCTTCCTTTTTGCTTCTTATAACTTTTATATCCTGCTTACACTGGCTAGAACCTTTAGGAGGTGGTGCAGTAGTAGTTCACATGCTTGTGTTGTTTCTTGATGCGTCACCATTAAAAACAATATTGGCTGATAAGGCTTATGAAATTTCATTCTATTCT
>VMDR010027728.1:0-13456 GCA_007922815.1 Macrotus californicus | reverse complement strand
GTGGTTTTGCCACTTAATTGTTGAGTGATTGTCCACAAGTTTCTTTACCCAGTGTTTACTTGTATGTCTCAGCTCTACCACAGAGAATGTATACAATCTACCAAATGAGGTCACTGGAAAGAATGCTAGAAATAATTCAAGCAAAGCATTTAACAAAGCTGATCGTACTAAGCACTCACAGTAGTTAATGGCCACTATTAATAATGCTACTCGTTAAATAGCATCAGGCAATGATATACCCTATTTTGTTATTATACTGACAAAAAAACCTGATAAAATATAGTCAATGCTACTAAACAGAAACAAAGGAAATCTTTCCCCTTAAAGATCTTATAATTATTTTGGAAGGCAGATTACACAAAAATACTTGTAAAACTTGTGATGTTCTGTGGGTGACATAGACAAATGACACAGGATTTTAGTGAGAGAGGCTGGAGGCAGCTTCACAATTAGCACTTTACCTTGGTCTTGAAAACTAAATAAGGTTATACTCTTATTAATATCTTATATCTATCTTATAAGATAGAAGAGAGGTGAAAAATTACCAAATGAACAAAATTGCCTCATCATCAACTCCAAAACAACAGCCTCACCAAAGTTTACTTGTCTACTTCTTTATCCCTTACAAAAAAACAATTTTCTCCTTATCCCCACAATCACATCACTAATCATTTAATTTTCTCTCATGTTGATATTTGCGTTCTGGGACTCAGCAGTGAATTAATCCAACACGAGCTTTCTATATGTTAAATCTTAACATCACAGAAATGGTTCTCTGCCTATTGTTGAAGCTTATCAGCCATTCCTTTTGGGTTTCCTGGGATTAAGGGCCAAAATTCCCCGTGTTAATCCAACCCCCACAACGTCCTGACCATTTGTTCTTACACTGCATTCTTACATTTTTGCTGTACAAAAGTCCCTTCTAAACATTCATTCTACAGTGAATATTTTTGTAGGTTATTTTCCACACTGGAATTGTCTCAACACCTTCTTTTTAAATAAATACTGAGAAGTCCAGGAAAAACTAGAATTGCAAAAAAGATAACTGTTAGTGTCCATTATAAAATTGTGTTTGGTAATGGATCCACTGCTTGTTACAGTCAGGAAACTTAGTTTTTCCACTCTCTTGTATCTGTGACAATATGTCCAAGCATAAGTTATCATATACTAACATTCAACCAGGAGCTTTATGATGTGTGGTACATGCCCACTTACTTATTTCCATGTATGCCTTTCTAAATTAAACAGCAGTGGTCTATGTGTGTATGCACATTCAGGATACCTATGAAAGTTAATCAAGACAATATGTATGAAGAAAAGAATAGGCAAATCCCTCAATAGAACATAACAGAAATTCCAGAAGTACACTCACACACATGTAGTCAACTGACCTCTGACAAAGGATCAAAGGCAATTCAATAGAGAAGGGATTAGGATACTCTTTAAAACAAATGACCAGCCTCATTTGAAAAAATGAATATAGACCTAAATATAAAATGCAAAACAATAAAGCTCCTGCATGGAGAGAGTCTAGGTGACCCTGGGTTTGGTGATGACGTTTTAGATACAACACCACAAACACGACCCATGAAAGAAAAAATTCATAAGTAGGAAATCATTAAAACTAAAAACTTCTGCTCTGTGAAAGACACTAAGGGAAATCTTTTTAAAAAGAGAAGCCAGAGACTGAGAGAAAATATTTGCAAAACATAACTGATAAGGGGCTAGTATCGAAAATATTCAAAGAATGTTGAAAAATTTAAAAAAGCTAACAACTCAATTAAAAAAAGGACAAAAGACCTGCACATACACCTCACCAAAAACATTAACAGATGGCAGTTTACATGAAAAGATGTTCAACATCATATGTCATCAGAGGATTGCTAATTAAAATGATGAGATACCATTTATATAGTATTGTAATAATCATGTGTGGTGCTAGTTGGGTACTTGAATTATCAAAGGGATCACTTTGTAAATTATATAATTCTCTAACTACAATGCTGTATGTCTACTACAAACTAATATAAAATAATATTGAATGTTCACTGTAATTGA
The DNA here is from genome assembly GCA_007922815.1 of Macrotus californicus. NCBI lineage: Eukaryota > Metazoa > Chordata > Mammalia > Chiroptera > Phyllostomidae > Macrotus > Macrotus californicus. Next base: position 11,398 of record VMDR010027728.1, on the reverse strand, counting down.
AAAATAGAATTAAAAAATAAAACAGCCCTGGCTGTGTAGCTCAGTTGGTTGGAGCATCATCTTCATATGCCAAAGCTGTGGGCTCAATCTCCAGTCAAGGCACATTCAAGTATCAACTAAGGAATGTATAAACAAATGGAACAATAAATCCATGTTTCTCTCTCTTTCTCTATCTCACTCCACCCCTTGCTTCTCTCTTTCTAAAATCAATAAATACAAAAATTTTAAAAACAAAATAAAAACAGTTAGATACATCATGTGCCCATTAGAATGGCTAAAATTCCATCCGCTGATGACAAAAAATGTTGGTAACGAAGTGGGGCCACAGGAATTGTCATTCGTTGATGATGGGAATGCAAAACTGTGCACTTTGGAAAAGAGTTTGGAAATTTCCTACAGAGCTAAACATACTGTTATGACATGATTCAGCAATTGTGCTCCATGGTATGTATTCAAATGAACTGGAAATCTACATTGACACAAAAACCTGCCCAGAGAATATTTACAGTAACTTTTTTTATAATTGCTGAACTGTGGAAGCAACAGGATGTCTTTCAGGATATGAATGGGTAAAAAATGGCGATACATTCATACAATGGAATATTACTCAGCAGCAAAAAGAAATAACTCATCAAGTCACAGTAAGACTTGGAGGGACCTTAAACTCATATTGCTAAGTGCAAGAGCCAGTCTGAAAAGACTATATAAATAGCGTATGATTCCAATTACATAATATTCTGGAAAAGGTAAACTATGGACAGAAAAAATATCAGTGGTTGCCTGGGATCAGAAGAGGAAGGAACAGGTGGAACATGGGGGATTGATAGGCAGTGAAACCACTCTGCATGTAGCACTAGTCAAAACTCGTAGGACGTACAACAGAAGAGTGAACCCTAATGTAAAGTATGGACTTAATAATAATGTATTGATACTGCCTCACTAATCATAAAACATGTACAACACTAATGCAGGATTCTGATAATAGGAAAACCTTCAGAAGGAAGAGAAGGGGAGAGAAACAGGAACTCACTGTACTTTTCACTCAATTTTTCTGTAACTTAAAACTGCTAAAACTTTTAAGCTTATTAATTATTTTTAAAAGAGAAAATGCTAAGTGAAATAAGCCAGGTGGTGAGGGACAAATACCACATGATCTCACCTTTAACTGGAACATAATCAACAAAAGAAAACAGCAAACAAAATACAACCAGAGACATTGAAATGAAGAACAATCTAACAATGGACAGAGGGGAAGGGGGAGGGCACAGTGCGGGGAAGGGTTTTCAGGAAACACTATAAAGGACACATGGACATAACCAAGGGGGAAGGTAGGAACGGGGGAGGGGGGTGGGATTGGTGGGGCGGGGGGAGTGGTGGGGGAAAATGTAAACTGTAATTGAACAACAATAAAGTAATTTTTTAAAAAAGAGAAAATGTATTGTAGACATTGAAATAGCTTTACTGGCTCAGTTATTTTTAATACAAAGGAGAAAAAAAGAAAATAGACCTGATTGGAAAACTGATACCCAGGTTGAAGGTGTCTCTGAGGCTTTCTCTAACCCATCTTATTTTATATAAGATTTCATTCATTTTGTGAAGCTATACTATAAAACAGTGATTTTTCAACCTTTTGTATGTCATGGAACATATAAACTAATTACTAAAAGTGCAGCACACCAAAAAATATATTTTGTCAATCTGACAAAAAATACATATAATTTTGATTCACTCACACAGAACAGTTATTGTGGTGGCTGTTGTCATTCTTTTATTTAACAATCTAAGGGAAAAAGGTCAGTACCTCTGACTAAATAGTCAAGTACTGCTTGTTTTAAAAATCCTCGCAACACACCAGTATGCCACAGCACACTGGTGGAAAATTGCAAGTATAAAGAGTTGACTTTGTTACTATTTTTACACAATGCCTCTTTGCTAAAAGTACATACATTATATAAATGAAGGAAGTTGACATTCAAATTAAACCTATAATAAGTGCTATTAAAATGATTGAAGAACACTATTTAGGGGTGTTTAAAACAAGACAACGGGCCCAAAATGGAGTTGCTTTTGCTAAGTCCCACATCACCAGCCTGAGACTTAATTACAGTTTAGACTCTTCTGGAAAAGGAATCTTAAGACAGCCAATCAGGAGTTGCCAATCAGCTCTAGTGAATGAGACAATCTGTGTGACGGACCCCAGTCACTCCCTAAAGGGAAGTAACCTTGCAATAACCCACCTATTTTTTTTTTTGCCTACTGTAACTTTTTTATTCCTGTTCCTTTCTGCCTATAAAAGTCTTTCATTTTCCACAGCTCCTCGGAGCTCCTTTCTATCTGCAAGCTTGGATGCTGCTTGATTTGAATTGCTTTTTGCTCAAGTGAATGCTTACAATTGTTAATATGCCTCAGTTTATCTTTTAAGAGGTGATGCAAACTCTATTTAACATTCATGAAGCACACACTCTTGGTTCACAAGGGTCAGAGAACTGCAACATGAGGCAGAAGGCAGGAAGCTTTCACAGGATAAAGAATAAAAAACAAAGAAAAATAGAAAATGAACAAGGAATAAGGAAATAAGGATAGATCCAGAGATGGCTTGGCATTTGGGGGTTGGCTGCCTGGTCAGCAGGAGCATTTGGAGGGACTTGAAAACTACCTGTTTTGGTTTGCTGCCCTGGCATCTCAGGGAGTAGTGGCTCCATCTAGGGCCTAGAAAATTATTTCATCAGTGCTTTGAATAACAAGTAAACATAAACATAATATTTCATACCTTCATGTGCATCCTGTAGTTTTTCTATTTCCTATATCTGATTATTTAGTTTTCGATTTTCTTTACGCTATATACACCCAACTGCCATGAACCCCCACTCCTCCTAGCCAAACCCCCATTTTCTTCCCATGACATCCGCTCCAGAATAGCTGCCACTTACAAGCAAAAGAGCAGCATCAGCTGCTTTGAATGAGAGACAAGAACTGATTAATAGGAAGCAGATTATCGTGATGCAATGAGATCAGGGAAAGTGGTGCAGAGTAGACAACTGCAAGAGAAGGTGTTTTCATTCACGAAAACCAATTTGTAACTTGAACTTGGATTCTGTGTGCATTTAATTCCAATAATTTTAATACTCTTTAGATATTTTCTAATATATTACTATTTGATATTTTGAAATGTTCTTTGTGCATCTGGTCACTGGAAGGTAGTATCAGACTCTGCTTTCTCAGCACAGATTTGCTTTGTAAAGCAAAACAAAAGCTGTTGAATGAAATCCTCTGCTTACCTTTTTTCCCAAAATACACTTTCAAAGGAATGCAAAAGATATATAGTCAAGAGTCAATGCTCTAAGTGTTTGCTCTAAGTGAAGAGGATGTTTGGTATTTTAAGCTCTTTAGAAATATGTATTTATACAGGGAGTAAAACAGTTGACTTGATCAATTTTATTAAAAAAAATAAAATTGTAAGAGTCTTTCTGCTGCTTGAAAGTATAAAACACAGTCAGCCTTGCTTTATTAAGACATATATTATTAATTAAAAGAACAACTGCATCAATAGTCCCAAAACATATAGTAATTTTTTTCTCCGCGTTACTTCTGAAGAATTCTGTCCACAGTGAAGAATAGGACAGCAGCTTCTGATACAAAGAAATAACTCAGCTCATTCACACAGAACTTAAGAGCTCTCTGAAACTGTTATTGCTTTTTTCATCCTGCAATCTAAGTAAAAAGAGATTGGTTGGCTCTAAAAATAAACATAATATATACCTATCGCTCAGGCATTGTCAAAAGCAATATGGAGAGACTGATGAGAGTTCTTCTACAGATTTTTAATGAACCTCCTTTTTTCTTGATTCAATTCTAGTATCATTTATTTTTAAAGCAATCGGTCACATCTTTCTGCTAGGATGAGGGTCTCCTAACTGATTCTGCCAAAATATAGAATAAAGAATGACAACAAGTCCAAACTAGAAGCCAGTGATGAGCTAAGCTTGTTGTGGTAAGTTAAAAACATGAGATAAAAAAAGTACAGTAAGGACTTAGTTCTATAATTTAAAATACTTATGACCTTGAGGATCAAACAGAAAGAGTAAATGAATAAAAATGCTCTTACTTTTACATTCAAGTTTATTCCCATCTATTACTTCAATGATCAGGCAAACCTTGTGAATTACACATGATCAGAAATGCCTTAAGCTTTTATTAAAAGGCTGGTCCTGTTCACAAAAATAGAAATGTGAAATTCAAGTTCTGTGATGTAAGCACCCACCTGCATTGCATTGTTTGAGAAAAATATTGCCTAGCCATCAAGGCGGCTAACAAACTCAGAACTAACCCTTGGGGTAGCTCCTGGAACGGTTTCTGGCACCCAGTAGTACTAATTAAGTTTATATATGTAAAATTATGTTTTGGTGACATTTTGTGGTATTTACAAATTTCTCAAGAATATCACCCCAGTAAATTCATTTTTAAAAAAGCACAATACTCCATGAAAGTCAGACTGAATGGGAATGAGGAGAGTGGAGATGGGTGTGAGAAGGTGTGCAGGACCTAACAGGCATCCGACCCCCATTAGTACGGAACGGTGGTTATTTAAGAATAAAATAAAAGTATTATTTTCCTTTCAAAGACAAAGAGCTGCTTGCATGGCTTTCTTTGTTTTTATTTTAAATGCACATGGTTTAAAGCAGATTTAAGATGAAATTGGAATGCCATGCAGATGGGAAACATGCACCCCCTCCATAAAAAGGACAGGAATCGTCGCCAGTATCAGTGTTCTCAGACTCTGTGTCAATGACCCAACAGTCCCCACCATCACCTGTTTCTTTTTCTCTCATGGACACTTAGCTGCAGCAAATGTTCCCACATTTTTGGTGTTATTCTTATTTTTGAAATGCAGAGATGTCTTTCGTCTCTACTGTATGGATACATGTAATTTTTTTAAAACAAATGATAGATTTGTTCTGAGTCATCCACATTTAGTCTTTTTTTTTAAGAGAGATTTTTTTTAAGATTTATATATTTATTTATTTTTAGAGAGAGGGAAAGGGAGGGAGAAAGAGAGGGAAAGATCGAGGTGTGGTTGCATCTCGTGCACCCCCTACTGGGGACCTGACCAGCAACCCAGGCATATGCCCTGACTGGGAATTGAACTGGTGACCCTTTTGTTCACGGGCCCACTCGCAGCCCACTGAGGTACATCAGCTAGGGCCATACTTAATCTTTTAAACCAATGTGTATGACTGTCCACACTCAGTTTTTTAAACTAATACATATGGCTAAAGCTATTAAACTGCCTTATTATGTCTATGTCTATGAATATCTAGCTAGCTGAAAAGTACCTACTACTGCTTGAAAAAAGCAATATGCTTTGAAGCAACTCCCATCAATCTCTTCACCAAAAATATTTAAAATTATATCTTAACATCTTTATTTTATTGTTGACACTATTACAGATGACCCTGTCCCTTTGTCCACCCCCACCCACCTCTTTCCCCCCTCCCTTTCCTCTGGTCATCACCACACTGTTGTGTCTGTTGACGGGTTACACATATATGCTCTTTGGCTAAGCCCTTCACCTTCTTTCATCCAGTCTTGCCTCCTGCCTCCCCTCTGACAGCTGTCAGTCTATTCCATGTATACATTAGTTCAATGTAAGATCAATACTTATTAGAATTATTAACTAATTACTGTTTCAATACAGAAAAAGTTATATTAATCCAAAGAGTAAATCAACAGAGATACTAACAGAAACTAAGAAGCACAAGATATACTATCCTCACTATTTGAGGGAATTAAGTTCTATAAATTTGTGAATGCTGAATTGGCAATACCCATCCATTGCTCCTAGGGGCAGAAGTGTTAAGTGGCTTGTCTGAGGCCATTCCACTAACAGGCACTAGGTTTGGGGTTCAAACCTGAACAACTGGCCCCAGAGCAGGGTCTTTGTGCCCTTCACTATACTGCCCCCAAGGGCTTCTATCCTCTGGTCATCTTGGTATAATAACTGAATAAGAAAAGAGAGTATCGCCTTGTTCTACTCCAGCTAAGAACATGTAAATTAGGTAACTCAAAGTTTTCTCCACTTTGCACATGTCTGAAAATTACCAAGAAGTCCTCTGCAAGTATTGAAAATCATATTGATGAAAAATATATTTTAGTGAGCAGGTAAAATCTCAAATATGGAATACACAAATATTGAGAATAACTGTAATATCAAAAGTCAAGGTAGACTGAAGGAATAGAAAATCTTAGGAAGTTACCACAGAATAAGTAACAAGTAATTTTAAAATTTCAGACTATCATATTTATCAAAAACAAAAGGGAGAAGTACTATGAAGGGTATCAAAGAGAGTACTAGAAAGTAAAGAAAACTGAAAACTTATCTACAGACAATGACAATGTCTGGTCCTGCAGAAATATTAGGCAGTGCATATTAATACTACTGGGCAGCCAGGATACTACATGGGCCCACAATTTATGGGGGGTGAATTACACAGTGGAATATTCTGCCTGCATTAATGAGGTTATTTGGGCTAATGCCACATATAAAGCTCGAATGCTAGCTCTTCAATGGATATAAGTGTTTTTCTCTCACTAACAGAGAAGCTGGATAATTTCCTTCTTACTATTATTCAGAGACTTGGACCCTTCCATCTTGTGGCACGGCTCTGAGGACCTTCTGGTCCTTTCTATCCCCCTGGATGAAGAGAAAGAGAGGTTTTAGAGAGCACATCTACTTCCTAAAACCTTTGGCTGGGAATTATATATGTGACTCATGCTCACACTCTACTAGTAAGAATCAGCTCATAACCATAAATACAAGGGGATTGGAAAATAAATCTGCCAATCAGGATTACCGCTTCCCAGTACCAGCATGATAATATGGAAAAGGAAGTATCCATTTTTAATTTAACATTGACATTAAAGCAGACATAAAGTTAATATTTATTATGTTTATAGTTTAATATCTTTAACAAATTTTAATGTTCTTTCTTTCTGGTCTAGAATTCCAGTCCAGGATCATGTACAGCCATCACTTTCCTGTAGCTACCTTTAACCTAGAAGTCGTTAGTTGGTCTCTGCCAGGTTTGCTCTCAAATAGAGGGACAAGCAAGCATTTTGTCTTCCAGATGCACATAACCCAACCAAACAGGATAATTTTGGATGGAAAAATGAAAACAATTAAGACACATCAGTCCTACAGAACTGAAAGTTGGTCAAAGTACCTTCATTTTGTTAATGAGTTATTGCTAGGCAAAAGAATTCATTAATCCATGAGCCAGTTAGTGACTGAATAAGTATGTTGGTAAGTAAACTCTAACATTTGGATAGCGAAGGTCACCAAGCATTATTCATAGACTGGAGAAGAGAAGATTAATGTTTACAGCTTGAAGACAAGAAAACCTGCAGATATGCAGGTTATGCTATTTCACACTGATTGTAATGGAGCAAAAGGAAGGCAGTGGACTGCGGAGATTTCAATCAGCAGCAAACAAGCAACTCCGAAGAAAATCCTTGTCACAGCAACCATTTCCGACTAAATTGCTTGTTATCTTTGCAAAGCAACCCTCCTGGTGCCATTTATTTATATGTTTCTTTTACCCTGAGTACAATTCTCGATGTTCTATCACTTCTTGGGGAATCATTTTTCCCAAACAGTAATCACTGCTTCCCCCAGTCTCACGTTGTCGCGGCCCCACATCCAGCACTCAAGTGCAAAGTGCTGTGGATGGTATCCGCTGCCCCACTTCTGCGATCCATCCTGTCAATGAATTGCCTCAAGTTATAGCCCATTTAATCTAAAGTTCCTCCAAACTTCCTATCTAAAAACAAAACCTGCAATATGAACTAACAATTTAAAAGGGAAAATGTATGAAGAACACATGGATAAAGCCAAAGGAGGGTAGGATTGAGGGTGGGAGGTGGGGATGGCAGGGGTGGGGGGAGGGGGGAAATGGAGACAACTGTACTTGAACAACAATAAAAAAATAAAAAACAAATGGGAACATGTAATTCAAATTACTGCAGAGAGTTCTATTGTCTGTTCAGGAACTTGGCAGGCATCAAAACATCCAAGGTTTCCCAAGAAGAGAATATTTGTGCCCATGTCAGTAAACACCAAAGTGGGAATGAAGGAAAACTAGTTAATCTAGGAAAAACACTCAGATATAAATGGCAAAAACTAGCAAAGTTAACCAAAACATAAGGATGAGGGTAAAGTGAATATTTATTTTTAAACAACAGTAACCCTGATCTTTATCTTCCAAGGTGAGGACTAACTCCACATATTGCAACAGGCAAATGAGGTAGCAGCACCCCCAGCACTTAACAGGTAAGGTTAACAAACATTAACGAACATAAAGTTAACCCATCCTTTGAACACCTGAAACTGCATTGTCTCATTGCACAGTAACCTGCATACTTGTGTAAGGGCATCTGTACACACATAGAGCTTTATTTTTTTTAAGATTTTATTACTTTATTGTTGTTCATTTACAGTTGTCTGCATTTTCCCCCCACCATTGCCCCCCACCCCAGCCAATCCCATAGAGCTTTAGTTATTGTTTTTAATTGTACCTATTTTGAAGTTGGCATTTTTTCAATATTAAATCCTAGAAGAAGTTTAAAGAAAGGTATTTCCCACTTCATGAGATGGACAATGTTTACACCAGTATTGACTGACTAATAATTCTACTGTTGATTTTCAAAAGATGAAAAAGGATTCTGATAACCGGCAGGCATCTTTCTTTACAATATTTTATGTGAATTTCAAAAATATCTAGATTTTTGTTTGCTTGTTTGTTTTACTCAGTAAATTTTCATGCACAATGTATTAATCCTCTTCCAGCAAACAACACTACACACAAACACACACAAACATGAGCAGGAAGTAGTCCCCCTGGACAGCACAGACCACAATAAATATCAAGTTTCCTCACACGGGATCATAAACACAAACTTCCAAAGTCTGAGCACACTATGAAAACACTATAAAAGCGTCTGTTGTGATGTATCAACTGATATTATTAATACAACTTACATAGAAATATACACTTTCTGAATGAGCCATATATTTTAGGTATTAGCATTCTATCCATTATGTATTATACATGATAAACTATTGTTTTTCAGAAAATATTATGAAATATTTTAATTCACTCATAAATTTACTATTTCTTATGTCATGATTTGTATTGTCTTTAAAGCAATATCTAGTTTCACACAGTATGTTTTTTTCCAAAAAAATTGGAAAAAAAATTATTATTCTTTTTTCTAAATTATTTTATTGTTGTTCAATTACAGTTGTCTGCGTTTACCCACCATCACTCCCACCCTATTCCAGCCAAACCCACGTCACACAGTATTTCTTAATTTCTTCTATTAAATCTCTCTTCAATCAAAGCTACATCTTGATCTCTAGTGGCCAGAAATTAGTCTAAAAGTTAGTTGGTGTATTATTTGTCTGTGAATCACTCCATAGTCATGTTCATATTTTTATTTTCTTGTTCTGACCCACTTACATTCTATTGGGATATCACATTTATAGTGTATTTTACATTAAGTCGCTTACCATTTAGAAGAATTATTTGTAAAAGTTTTTAACCGTAATCATCTTTAGCCAATCTTGGATCAGTTTGAGATTTTCTGTAAATTTTTGCTAGCATTATTTTGATAATGAGCCACAAATCTGTTAAATAGCTTAGGCTGGTAGAAATACAAAATTATTTTAGTGTTTGGCCTCTCCCCCAGTCATCACTCATTCTTTATAGATTATAGTTACTATTCCTAATATGTGTGTGAGAGTGACTGTTAGATCGAGTTTAACATGTATTTTATCAAGATGTTCCGTTTTATGGCGTATCAACAAGTGTTGCATGTTGGAGGTGAAATGTTTAAAATAACGGCATTGCCATGGACACAGGTGGTGTATCTCAGTAATGAACTCAAACTGCGCCTCACAATTGGCACAAAGGACCCATCTGTGCTGGGCTGAGAATATGGGTTGTGCACACTTTTCCTTAGCAACATATTAGTTCCGTTTCCACGAAAACATCTCTAACAATCTTTTAAACCAATGTAGGAAGTGGAAAGTTGGTTTTTGAGTGATTCTCCTAATCCAACAACAAAAACATTAATTTCAACTTGTATTCTGTGATAGCTCACCAGTAACTCTATTAAATATTAATTGTTCCATGTAACTTTTGTCACTGACACAAACTGAGCTGAATGCTAATAACTTTGATGACTTCATTTATGTGCTCTTTTCTCCCTTTATCAACTACTAAGTAGCAATCCCACGTTTAGTTCTTTATCCTGCCTCATTGTTTTCCTTAACTCGTATGTTCAGAGGATTGCAAATAACAAGATCTGGAGGAGGAAAACCTTACTTTATGACTGATATATGATAGGGAACCCAGCCAGCAAAGAAATTGCTTTCGAAGATTCAACAAAAGGAATCTTACAGGAGCTCAGTGGTCCAAGCCAGTCTCAGGACAGGTAGCAGAGGTTCTTAAAAGGAAATCTGCACAGTTTCAAGCCTTCCAGCAGGGAACTTTTCACTAAAACATGATATGGATTGCTGAGGTCATCAACTAAAAGGCCCTCGAGGTTTCTCAAGAAAAGTTCTGATGGTTACTTCTCAGACACTCTGTTTTCAATGAAGATCACAGACTTTTGCTGCTGGAGTGAGTGGGGTCACGGGAAGTGTTATGATAAAAGAAGGATTCAAGATAGTTCAGAAGTATACAGTTTTTTGTTTGTTTGTTTGTTTGTTTGTTTGAAGACATGAACTGCAATTTGAAGAGAACTAAGATGACAGATCCTTGGCTCAACACCCCTAGAAAATTATACTTTGTCACACAGAAAAAATATTGCATTTGTGAGCAGATTCATTCATGAGAAAAAACATTCAAAAAATATTTGAGGAGTTAGTTTTGTCTCTTACCTAAGAGATCGTCAATTCAAAAGTTTTCTCCACATTTCTTCGCAGTGTCTAGTGTAAAACTGAGCAGCACAAACCACGGGGTGTCTCTGCCTTCAGAGTACAGCCTTTCGTTGGAAAGAGGTTAAGGCAGGAGATGTGGAGAAGCTTTTCTTTGGAGCTTGAAGGGTGAATGTCACAAGACTGGACGTGCACTGCCACATGCTGGATTCCAAGTGATAAAAGTGCCCATGGTTTCTTTAATACACTTCTTTTTGCGTGTGTGATTGTAAAAAACACAGCCCTTGACTATGGAGCCTAGGCCTGAGGATTTCCTGGTTACACTACTTTTCAAACCTATTCCTTTAACAGTTAAGATAAAGTCACTCAATCATAGTAAAAAATAAAATTGCATGTTGCCTAAAATAAGGTCAAGATTCTAAAGTTATTTCCTTCTTAATAAAATTTGTTTATAACTCATAT
>VMDR010027727.1:0-13456 GCA_007922815.1 Macrotus californicus | reverse complement strand
GTATACACTGTGTCAAGATCACTGCAATTGACCTAATTAACATGCATCACCTCTATAGAGTTATCACCTTTTCTGTGTGTGTGCACACACACTATTAGGATTTGTAAGTATCTGTGTGTGCGTTAGTAGAAATGATTGCAGCTCAATTCCTTGAATGTCAGGCTAACTCAGAATAGTTTTAGGTGTAATTAAAGTCACTAAACGAAGAGCTGCTACTGTTTAACGTCATGATCACCACCAATGAAAAAGGGCAGGAGGAAACCTGTCTGATTCTCCTACCACATCACCCTGTCCAAGCGCTGCCATGAAAGAGGAACGCTGTCTGGTGGGAGGGGGGAGGGAGGGATAGGGAGGGAGGGAGGAAGACACTGTTATTGTTACTAAAACTAATCACAACCACCAGAACCACTGCCATGGAACAACCATTCTATCAATTAAATGGAAAAGAAAACTAGTTCTTCCTCCAAAATGAGGACGTCTTAAGTGCAAATCATTCATGACTTAAAAACCCATTTAAAATTATTTAGAAACTATTTTGAATATCCATTAGTTATTATGGATTATCTAGGAAAGCAATGAAATATATACCAATATATACCAATGAGTTTCACGGCAGTCCTAAAGTTAGCAACTGCGTGAAAGAGTTAATGCTTTGAATTCCTCTCTTTTAGCGTTAAATTATTTTCAGATTCTAATAATGTCATTATATTTTAGGGTTTCATGTTTAATTTTTTTCTTAGCCTAGCATTTAAGATTAATCACTCTTGGTCCCTATCAACCCATATTTACTTCAGTCAGTAAGACTATATATATATGCAGAATTTTATAGTCCTCAGTTTGGGTTTTTAGAGTCTTTCCGTCCACTCTCAACTATCACTTCTCACTACTGTCATAGGGTTTGTACAGAAATTCCTAGGGCCTTTCAAATTCCATGTTTTAACTTAATTTAACAAACACACCCTGAATGCCGAGTATTGAAAAGAACAACGCTGAGTGTAGTCTAGGAATATGGAGCAGCGATTTTCAACCGGCGCACTGCAGCATGTGGTGTGCCACAAGAATGTTTAAAACATGCAGTACCGGCCTATGTAGTCAGGCCACTGACCTCTTTTATCTTAGACTGTCAACTGAAAAAAAAATCAACAAGAGCCAACATGACAATAGTGTTCAGTGTGAACGGATCAAAATTATACCTATTTTTTTGTCAGATGGGCAAAAAGTATAATATATTTTTTGGTTTGTGCAGACTTTTAGTGATTAGTTTATGTGCACCATGAGATCAAAAAGGTTGAAAATCGCTGACATGGAGACAAAGAAGACAAGGGCAGCGGGCAAAAGCAGAGTTGGAAGGAAGGATCCAGTTCAGGGTCCAGTGGAGAGCTCCTGACAGGCTGAACCTTGAACTAGGGAAAGATTTGGATAGACAGGGGGCAGTTGTAGGAGATTGCAGGTGGGAGGGCTGGTGAGAGCCACAGCAGCGGATAAGAGGGTCATTATAATCAGATTTTACGTTAGGGCGGCCATTGGTGGTTCAGAAGAAGCTTGCACATCTGACATCTCAAGATTTTTACGGTATTCCTTTGAGGTAGTTAAGGGTGGGAATGCTATATTTACTTCCAAAAAACCTTAAATGGATGTAGTTGCCCAACTTTACAGGGAATTTAACAGGCTAGCAACGAACACCACCCTTTTTTATTTATATTAATGAGCTGGTAGTATTGTTCATGTCTCTCACTCTATCTAGTACCTTAATTTTGGCAAGCAGGTAACTTCAGAAAGTCTGATATGAACATCTGGTATAAAAAGTAAGGATGTGGCATTTTAAAAAATAATTGAGGTGTTCTGCGAGGAGGTTTTGGACCTGAACTAGTAGGTACAAGTAGGTACAAAAGATCGTTACAAATGAAGCAGGTCGACCTCCACACCACTCAGAAGACTGGCGTTTCAGTCCACTTGTAGGAGCGGGGAGCACAGGCGCACTTCCAGAGGGCGCCGCCAGGGGCCGCTAATCCACAGCGCCTATGTCCACAACAGGTACACTGGGCGTTCTGTTTCTCCTGACGCTCACCTCCGCTTCCGCCGGAAGCGCCTCTGTCATTGTGGTCCGCCAGCGTTTGTGCTCGCCGCCTCTGTGGTTCAGCTGCGCCAGCTGGGGGAGGGTTCGCCGGCGGAGCCTGAGAGGGCAACTAGCTTAAAGCCGGGCGACATGGATGTTCTGAAGTCGGAGATCCTCCGGAAGCGGCAGCTGGTGGAGGACCGGAACCTCTTGGTGGTGAGGAGTCTGTGGTCGTGGGCGCGGGGATGTGTGGCCGTGGGCGAGAGGGGAGGCCGGGATCGAGGGCACCGGTACTGAGAGGTCTCCGGCAGGTGGGGCTTAACCAGAGGGGCCGCCGCCTACCCTGGAGCGGCCCCGCAGGTCCACCCTTGACCCTTTACTCGGGAGCTTTAGGGAGTAAGTGGGGGAGTTGCAGGAAAACTCAAGGTTTTGGCGACATTTCCCCCAACTTCCTGCTATTCCCTCGTAGTTTCCCTAACTGTCCCTTATACTGACTGTCATCCGTCGGAATTCTGCGCCAGTTCTTCTGATCGTTCACGTCTGTGGTTTTACTAAGGGTTTGTGCCTGGCTGAAGCGTAGAGGACGTGCAGAGTCAGAATTAGTTTTTAATTTTGATTTTTTCCTACCGGTAAAATTGTTTTGTTTTGTTTTTTCCATTACATTCCCTCCCCCCTCCTCAATACACATGGAGAAGTCTGTTGGTCAGCTCTTCACCGATAGGAAGGCTAGAACTGTGTTGGAAAAACAGTGGAGAAAAGGAGAAATAATCGCGTGCTTTAGGAACTTCTCTAAGTTGATCTCCATTACTTTATTGTATAACAATAACATACGACCGGTTCTCAGAGCTTTTGCTGTGAGAACCCCATTAACGCTTCCAAGTTACTGAGGATCCCAAAGGGCTTTTGTTTATGTGTTTCTCAATATTTACTGTGTTAGAAGTTAAAGCTGAGAATCTTTAAAAATATTTATATATTAAGTCATTGATTACTTTATAGTATTGGCTCACTGAAGTATGCCCATCTTCCAAATGTGGATATATTTCAGTCCACCGTGTTTTAAAAATCTCATTTGATGTCAAGAGTGACTTTATGGGAAATTAAGTATCAAGACTCCGTCAGGCTCATCGGGACAGATCTAAGATCGCCACAATTTAATTTTCACTTGAAAGCTGGCATTTTATCATAGACAGCAAGTGCTATCAGTTGTTTCCTGGAAGTGGCAACTTTACCTTGTTCACTTTTGGGAAGTTGTCTAAGCCTGAATAACTATAGTGGGTAGGTATTCTTTCATGTAAAAATAATATTCCATGAAAAAAGCAGCCAGTTTAGCTTGTAACTTAATCACACGAGTGCTTTCCTTCCAGACAATCATCATATTTCGGTATAAATGAGAAGTGCTGTGTGTATCCTCGCCAAGGCTCAGGAGACTTACCCTTGCTTTTCATGCTCAGTGCAGATGTCCACGAGTGTACGGGCAAATAGTGCCTTAGTGCTGAAAAGACATTTGATGTTATAGACCCCCGCAAAGAATCTTAAGGATCCCCGGTGTCTTGGGACCACACTTGGAGAACATTTGTAATGTAAAATTAAGGCCTATGACGTAGTGTGAGTAAGTTGGGATTATTTGGTGGATGGTTGATTTCATAATCAATGAAACTTTAAAAATAATTAGCAAATTGGAGCTCATTACATAGAATATTATTGAGCAGATAGAGGGGAAAAGCATGTCCATATCTGTAGCTTCATATTTTATCTGTGCTTCAGGGACCCTTTTTCTTCAGATGAGTGATTTGAGAGTATTTGAAAAAGTAATGTAGATGTCGGAATGCGTAGTTGATGTTAGGAGGGCCAGGATGTAGAAATCTCAATATCTTTGAGGGAAAATTGAATCATGGAAAGCTGAGCTCTCTCTCCATGTTCATAATGTGTGACTTTGCATAATCAGGTAGGTGAGTGCTCTTGAATAATAGAGTCATACCTCGTTTTAATGTGCTTCACTTTATTGCGCTTCACAGATAATCACATTTTTTACAGATTTAAGGCAAGACCCTCCACCAGCAAAAAAGTTTTAACTTGCTTTATTTGGACACTTGCTTTTTTGCAATGGTCTGGAGCAAACGGGCAGTATCTCCGAGGTGTGTCTGTGTAGGCAAGTCTGCGTCACTGGACGTCTCGTGTTTTTGTGTGCGTGGGAATGCAGTGTTTTGATTTACAGCTGTGCAAGAGCAGTTGCTTTATAGACTTCTTTCTTCTGCAGAGGGTCAGTAACTCCGTAACTTGCATACTTTTTCACTGCTCCAGCCACAGGAAGAAATAAATTTTAATATTTTGTCCTGACATTTATATGAAAATAGTTTCATGGAATAATTCTTACCTACATGTGATTCTGCCATTTGTTTTATTATTTTAATCAATTTTATTTAGATGCTGGTTGGAGATCCCTGAATTGTTTTCATTGCCGTGTCTGTAGCTGGGAAACCCTGATCTCTGTGTATGTTGTTCTTCCAGAAGAGCCTCCTCGTCTTGGTCATTTCAAGTGGTGTCCCAGCTTTTCATTGTTAGCCTGATAGTTGAAAATCAAAGACCTTGTGAGCGCCCCTTTGTGAAACTGGAGAAGCTACTAAGAGAAGCCTCCAAACACCTGTCCTGAAATGTTCTGCCTGGCGTAATTAGGAGGTATGAAACGCCAGTGCAAATATTGTCACAAATGGCGATGTTTCATTTCTTCTGTGGCTAAGGGGTGTTCCATTGTATACATGTCCCACATCTTGACCCCCTCAGCTGGTGAAGGACACTGGTTGTTTCCATGTCTTGGCCACTGTGAATAATTGTTGCAGTGAACATAGGGGTGCATATGATTTTGTGAATGAATGTTTTCAAATTTTCCAGGTAGATACCCAGAAGAGGGGCTGCTGGGTCATATGTAATTTTTTGAGGAGCCTCTGACTGTTTTCCCCTAGTGGCTGTACCAGTTTACATTTACACCCGCAGTGAATGAGGGTTCCTTTTTCTCTACAACCTCCCCAACACTTGTTATTATTTGTCTTGTTAGTACCGGCCATTCTAACAGTTGTGAGGTAGAACCTCATTGTAGTTTTGAATTGCATTTCCCTGATAGCTAGTGAAGTTGAGCATCTTGTCATATATCTGTTGATCATTTGTTATGTCTTCTTGGAAGAAGTGTCTGTTCATGCCCTCTGCCCATTTTTTAAATGAGTAGTTAGTTTGTTTGGTGTTTAGCTATATGAGTTCTTTATATATTTTAGATATTAGCCCCCTGTCAGAGCTGTCATTTGTAAATGTCTTCTCCCATTCGGTGGTTCCCTTTTTGTTTGTTGATGATTTCTTTTGCTGTACAGCTTTTCAGTGTGAAATAGTCCCGTCATTTATTTTTGCCTTTATTTCCCTTGTGTTTCAAGTATCACAAATAAAACCTGAGACACCACTTAAAAGGACCAAAGATGTAGCAGCTCTTCTGGAACAGTAAGCCCTAAGACACAGGTATTTTTCAGCTGCAGTTAGGGTAATGAAAACAATTTACTTATCTTTATGCATTTCAAATTATGTTGCAGGTGTTGGTACACTTTACCTCTAAACAATTTGGCATGCATATCGTTAACTAGTGTTTAGTGTTTGTGCTTTTTATATGTGTGCAAAAAATTTACAATGAAGAAATACACAAATCGTAAGTGTGCCATTAGTTAATTTTGACAGATGCAGGTGTCTGTGCAAACTCAGTCTGCATCGAGTATATAGCAGTATATTACCCTCTACCACCTTCAATCAGTCCCTGCCCTCGCTGCCCCCAGGAGCAACCACTGTTCTGAGTTCTTTCCATTGCATTTCGTTTTGTCTGCTGTAGAACCTCATATAAATGGAATCATGCTATGTACTTTTATGTCCCACTTTGTTTAGTCAGAATGATGTTTTGAGTTTTCTTCATGTTGTTGTACGCATCAATTTTTTATCCTTTTATTGCCAAGTAGTATCTGTTGTGTGTATATATCCAATTTGTTAATCCATTCTACTGATCTGATGATGGGCTGTTAGGATCAAACCCGCTGTGAACCTTTTGGTACAAGTCTTAGATTTTTCGCCTCTCTTGGGAAAATGCCAGGGAGTGGAATTGAGAGGTCATAGAGTACCTATATGTTTAGTTTTATAAAGAGCAAGCGGATCTTTTCCCAAAGTGGTTGGACTATGTTACACATTCACCAGTAAAGCAAGAAAGTTCAGATGCCTTACGTTGTTTTAAAGATTTGTCCGTCTTTTTAATTCCAGCCATGCTGATAGATGTGTTGTGATAACTCATTGTTGTTTTAATTTGCATCTCCCTCACAGTTAATGACGTTGAGTACTTTTCGTGTGTTATTTTTTTAACCCATCTTTTGTTAGGTGTCTGTTAAAATTGCTTGCATATTTTTCAGTTTGATTGGTTTTTTTTTCTTCTTGATTTGGAAGACTTCTTTCTATATTATGGATACCAGTTCTTTGCCAGGTATATGTTTTATGAATATTTTCTCCCAGACTGTAGATTTTCTGTGCATTTTCTTAGAGGAAATGCTTTTAATTTTGATAAAGTTCAGTTTATCAATTTTTTATGGTTAGTATTGTCTGTGTTCTATCTGGGAATATAAAATAGTATAGCCTATTGGAAAACAGTTTCTTAAAATATAAACATCACCTGCTTTATGGATCAAGCCATTCCGCTTCTTAGCATTTACTCAAGAGAGTAAGATATTCTTTTATATTGTTGTCCAACATCTTTATGGTTTTATATGAAGAGTTTTTAAAATTTGTAATCAATATTTTTTCACAAGAAGAGGTAGGGGTGTGACTTACTGTTTTCTGTGTGGATACCCAGTTGTTTGAGCACCGTTTATCGAACATACTTTTCTTTTCCCTTTGGCTACTTCTGGTGCCATCAAAATACAGCTGACCTTTGAACAGGGTGAAGGGTAGAGCCGCTGACCTTCCATGCATTCAAAAATCATTGTATCACTTTTGACTCCCCCAAAAGTTGAATATTAATAGCCCACTGTTGACTGGAAGCCTTACCAATAATAGAAATTGTCCATTGACACATATTTTGTATGTTATATGTATGATATACTGTGTTCTTACTATAAAGTAAGCTAGAGAACAGGAAATGTTATTAAGAAAATTATAAGGAAGAGAAAATACTTTTACAGTATTTATTGAAAAAAATCCAAATAAGTAGGCCCACGCAATTCAAACCCATGTTGTTCAAGAATCAGCTGTAATTACTTGTGTGGCTACATTCTGGGTGCTTTAGCCTGTCCTTGTAGTCCGCTCGTTGGTCCTGCCGCCAGTGCCACACAGTCTCGAGTGCTGTAGCAGTGTGGTGAGTCAGGCGGTGTAAATGCCGCCCCCACAACTAGTTTTTCTTTTTTTATTGTTTTTTCCTCCTCTTCCTCCTCCTGCTCCTGATTCTCATGTTCTTCTTTGTGATACTTTATTTTTGTAGCGGCTTTACTGAGGTGTAATTGACATTCAGCAAGCTGCACATATTTAAAGTTTGATTCGGTGAGTTTTGATACAGGTATACACCTGTGCAAGTATCTCCAATAGAGAGGGTGAGCATGTCCACCTCGCCCCAGGGTTTCCTTTTGCTCCTTTGTCATCCATCGTCTTACCCGTTTCTGTACCCCACCTGCACCCTGTTCATAGGCAGTCACTGATCTGCTTCCTGTCATTTCAAATTAGTTTTCATGTCCTAGACTTTTATGTAAACAGACTGGTTCAGTGTGTTCTTTTTTTCCTTCAGCCTGATAATTCCAAGATTCATACATGCGGTTGTATGTCTCAAAAAATCGCTGTTTTTGTTACTGGGCAGTCTTCTGTGCTTGTGTGGGTTTGGGCTCTTACAGTACAGCTGCTGTGAACACTGGTGTGTGGGTTTTTGTGTGGACGCACCCTTTCATTTCTCGAGTCAGTGCTTAGGAGTGGAATGAACGGTTGGGTCTTACAGTGAGGTCATGTCTGACTTTATTTTCTGAAAGAGTTTTTGTAAGATTGGTGTTATTTCTCTTTATATGATCTAATGCCATGTATTTTATATTGCACGTAATTATGTAAATACACTTAATGATAAAATAAATAGCATTCACCAATGCTGGTGAATGCATTCTACCTATGCAGGGTAGATTTTGATGTAGTTTTCTACTTTGGATGACGTTACTGAAAAAAACGTATTGTCTAGCTAACAGTATTCATTCACACTTTACAATTTTTTTACTTTGAAAAGCATTGTGTGTCTTTACATTTTGTTTGTGTGCGCTACCACTTGGCTTACTAATTCACACTCTAAGGCCTATTTTTATTCTTCAGCAGATACCGACCCTGCAACATGGTTCATGATAACCGCAGGTGCTGTCTTGCTCTGCTTATCTAGGTCATATATTCGTTAGCCCTTCGGTGACTTTCTGTAGAGCTCTGATGGTGTTGTGTTCTGTTTACGTAAACAAAACCTTAACGTTTACGGGAGAAATGATTTTAAATAGTGAAATGTCGACAGCTAGGGTTGATTTATTTTTAAATTTTGATTTTCCTCTATTATTGTTGACAGACATTTCAGGTCATATGGTAGAAAGTTTTCCGTACTTAAGAGTTAGTGACCTTTCCTTTTGTAATCCAGAAAGTACATCTTGGACAGAGTCCAAGAATAACATATGTGAAGAACCATGTAGAAATTAGGTTCAGTCTGTAAAAGGAGAAGCACTGTTTATGTATACCCTTTGCAAATTGTTTTTAAGATATGCCAGGATTGAAGGCCCATTGGAAATGATAGGTGCTTTAGGAGAGAATCCAGAGAAATTTAACCTTCAGGTAATATGCAATATGCTGTCCTAAAATGCATACCAGCCACTTTTAGACTTTGTTTATAGGGCTGCATTATATATTCTGTAGTTAATTCTACTGACTTAGAGTTCAAAAATTTTAAATATAGTTAGAAAGGAAACTAAATTTGTAAACTGAGCCAGCAAATCCTAAAGTCTAATGACGGCTCAATTCCTGGATTGCTCTTTAACTTTGGGCAAGTGATCTAACCTGGGTTACCTATAATGGGGGTATATTACAATGCCTTGTTTTAAATTCCTACAATTTTAATTCTCTCATAAATGCATCTACAGCACATACACTGCAAAGTATATTTTCAGTGTACTTTATAAAATTATGCTTTATTTTTTTATTGTTTAATTATAGGTGTCCTCATTTTCCCCCCATTACTTTCCCCTGCCTTACCAACCCTCCACCTTCCATATTCAATCTTCCCTCCATCCCCTGCCATAGTCTTTGTCCTTGGGTCCTTTATACATGTTCCTTGACTTGACCCTCCCCTTTCTTTGCCCTGTTATGCCCCTTCTGCCTCCCCTTTGGCTACTGTTGGTTTGTTCTTTATTGTCAAGTCTCTGGTTCTCTTTTGCTCATTTGTTTGTTTTGTTGATTAGGTTTCACTTTACAGGTGAGATTATATGGTATTTGTCTTTCACCACCTGGCTTATCTCACTTAGCATAATTTTTTCCAGTTCCATCCATGCTGTTATAAAGGGTAGGGGTTCCTTCTTTCTGCTGCGTAGAATTCCATTGTGTAAATGTACCACAGTTCTTCATCCACTCATTTACTGATGGGCACTTAGGCTGTTTCCAGCACTTGGCTATTGTAAATAATGCTGTTATGAACATAGGTTCTTTTGAATTGGTGTTCCAAGATTCTTAGGGTATAGTCCCAGCAGTGAGATCTTTGGGTTGAAGGCAGTTCTATCTTTAGTATTTTGAGTAAAATCCATACTGTTTTTCAAGTGGTTGCACCCGTTTGCATTCCCACTAACAGTGTACCAGGATTCCCTTTTCTCCACAGCCTCTCCAACACTAGTTGTTTGTTCATTTATTAATGATGGCCACTGATGCAGACTTTGTCCAGTGGAATCCGTGTGTTGTGGATGTTTATGCTGTGGCTGCAATGAACAACGAACAAATTCACATGGACTAAAGAAATCTGGTGGAGAAAAAGGGACGGTGCGGCCACTCTTTAAGTGAGATGGAGAGTGCCAGCCTGGCCGCTCTCAGGGAGAGAGAGGGCCCAGACCCCTGCCTGGACAGGCTTTTATTGACATTCTAGGTACATTACACCAAGGATGGTCCCCATTTACTATGCAGGGTTCACTTTAGGTGGTTACCTTTTATAGATAACAAAGGAAAGAATGTTGCCAATCACTTCAAAGAGAAAGGACATTTGCAGATGCAAAGAGGAGCAGCAGCTCAACTGGTTACACCCATCCTCGAGAGGTTTTAGCACAGATCTCAGTAAACCTCTGCTGCCTGGATTCCAAGTGAGGGAGTTTTTTAGCAAGAGCAAGTTTCAAAGCAGCCTAGGTACAATGCAGGCCTGATTCCCCACGGGAGAACCAATCGTAGGTTTGCTTCCTGTGTGCTGCACGCCCTGTCTGTTTTCAGAATAGAGCTGAGCATTCCACGTGGATAGGTTTCCCTGAAGGCCATTCTGACCAGTGTGAAATAGTATCTCATGGTTTTGATTTGCATCTCTAATGACTAGTGATGAGCATTTTTTCTTGTGTCTCTGGGTCCTCTGTTTGTCCTCCTTGGAGAAGTGTCTGTTCAAGTCCTTTGCCCATTTTTTTAATTGGGTTATTTGTCTTCCTGGACTGGAGTCATGTGAGTTCTTTATATATTTTGGAGATCAAACCCTTGTCTGAGGTATCATTGGCAAATATATTTTCCCATATGGTTGGTTCCCTTTTCATTTTGCTGATGTTTTCTTTAGCCGTGCAGAAGCTTTTTAGTTTGATGTAGTCCCATTTGTTTATTCTTTCCTTTTTATCTCTTGCCCTATGGGATGTATTGGTGAAAATACTGCTGTGTATGGTATCTGAAATTTTCCTGCCTATGTTGTCCTCTAGGATTTTTCTGGTGTCATGCCTTATATTTAAGTCTTGTATCCATCTTGAGTTTATTTTTGTGTATGGTGTAAGTTGGTGATCTAGTTTCATTTTTTTTGCATGTATTTTTCCAGATCTCCAACCACCATTTATTGAAGAGGCTATTTTTACTCCATTTTATGTTCCTACTCCCTTTGTCAAATATTAACTGACTGTATTGATGTGGGTTTATTTCTGGGCTCTCTATTCTGTTCCATTAGTCTTTGTGTCTGTTCTTATGTGAGTACCAGACTGTTTTGATAACAGTGGCCTTGTAATATAGTTTAATATCAGCTATTGTGATCACTCCTATTTTGTTCTTCTTTCTCAAAATTGCTGAGGCTTTTGTGGTCATTTATGGTTCCATATAAATTTTTGAAATATTTGTTCTCTCTCTGTGAAATATGTCAGTGATGTTTTGATAGGGATTGTGTTAAATGTATAGATTGCTTTGGGTAGTATAGACATTTTGATGATGTTATTTCTTTCAATCAGTGAAGACAGTATGTGTTTCCATTTATTTGTGTCTTTCTTAATTTCTTTCTTCAGTGTTGTGTAGTTTTTTGAATATAGGTCTTTTACCCCCTTGGTTAAATTTATGCCTTAGTATTTTATTTTTCTTGTTGCTCTAGTAAATGGGATGCCCCCCACCCCCATTTCTGTTTCTGATATTTCATTGTTGGTGCCCCCAAACGCCTTCGATTTCTGAATGTTGACTTTGTATCCTGCCATTTTGCCAAATTCATTTATCAGGTGGAGTAGTTTTTTGGTGAAGTCTATATGGTTTTCTGTGTACACTATCATGTCATCTACAAATAGTGATAGCTTCCTCCTTTCCAACTTGAATGCCTTTTATTTCTTTTTCTTGTCTGATCGCTGTGGCTAGGACTTCCAATACTTTGTTGAATAGAATTGTTGAAAGTGGACACCCTTGTTTTGTGCCTAATCTTGGGAAAAGCTTTTAGTTTTTGCCTATTGAATATGATGTTGGCTGTAGGTTTCTTATATGTGGCTTTTATTATGTTTAGATATGCTCCCTCTATTCCCACTTTGCTGAGTGTTTTTATTATAGGTGGTTATGGTACTTTATCATATATAATCACAGGTACACAGTCTCCAGCCCCTGCCCTCAGAGCACACTGTGGCCTGCACTCTGCACTCTGTGCCGTTGTGCCTGGCTGCCTCCCAAAAACCACCTCCTTTGCACCCCTTTGATCAGTCTGCCAGGTGCACTAAGTGGGAGCACATCATGCTCGCAATCCTCCCTCCTTGTTGGCCAAGCAGCAGTGCATGCACACACGCTTGCAGACCATGCCCAGCACGGCTGAGTTCCCCTTGTGAAAAAAGTCTCTGTGGGCACTGCTGCTGCTCCTAGCCACTGCCCGGCTTTCCACACTCTGGCAAGTCAAGATTCTATCTCAGTCATGGCCAGTTGCAGTCCTCTTTTTTCCCCAGCTCCAGGTGTCACCAGAATCCCCCACTCTCGCACTGCCCCACTGGTGACCGTGCCCCAGCTTGGATGTACCACCAGCCTAAAAGGTGATAACTCTATAGAGGTGATGCGTGTTAATTAGGTCGATTGTAGTGATCTTGACACAGTGTATACGTATAGCAAAACATTAAGTTCTGTACCTTCAGTATATGCAATTTTTGTATGTCAGTGATGTTCAATAAAGCTCCTTTTAAAAACAAGTGTGTGTGTTGCAGGAGGTGAGGGTATGGCCATGTTTACTATGACATTTTCACCACGTGGCCCGCAGGGCCCTGATGATCTGGATCCTGCTGTCCTTCCAGAGCGGCCCTGCTCTCTCCATTGCTGCACTCCAGCCAGGCTGGTCTGCTGTCACTTCTTAAACACCCTCTCCTGCCTGATAGGCCTTCCTACTTTCTATCATTTCTGCCTGAAATAGCCCACTCTCCCCTTCAGGTCCTCCTTCAAATGGTGCCTGAAAGACCCTCTCGTTGACCATGCCCTCAGTGACTGTTTTCAACCTTATTTCATAGGAATAACCACTCTGTAATGATCTGTTTTGTTCACTTACTTTTTTTTTATATGTGGAACTTTTTTTCTGATGTCACCCCATAGTGGAATATAGACTCTTGAAGGCAATCAGGCACATTATATATGGGACTGGGGGACTAAGTTTCATGAGCTCAGTGTAGTCTGCCTAATTAAAATCTTTCTTAAAGATTTTACTTATTCATTTTTAGAGATAGGAGGGAGGGAGGAAGAGAGAGAGAGAAGCATCAGTCAGTTACCTCTCACACATGCCCTAACCAGGGATGGACTGCAACTCAGATGTGTACCTGACTGGGAACCAAACCGGGGATCTTCCCTTTTGTGGGGTGATGCTCAGCCAACTGACCCACACAGGTCAGGGCAGGTAGGGCTAATCTGAATACATTTCCTTGAGGTGGGGGCTTAGGAGTTGTCCCTAGT
>VMDR010027726.1:0-13455 GCA_007922815.1 Macrotus californicus | reverse complement strand
GGGGAGAGGAGAGGAGAGGAGAGGAGAGGAGAGGAGAGGAGAGGAGATGTGGACAAGTGGAGGGGCTGGTTTCTCTAGAGTAGGAGCCATTCTCCCTGTATAAACAAAAGGAAGGGCAAGGAGTTGTAGGATCAGATACAAGAGTATATAGACTTGGTAAGAGAAGATGGAGTTATTTCTGATGGTTTCTGTTTTTTTGAAATATGAAGCAAGGAGTGATATTTTAGAGAGGGGAGATGATAGAAGATTAATGAGAGAGGAAACAGCATGCAATAGTCATTTCAGAGAGTGAGAAGTCAAGTTTCTATGAAGAAAACAGGAGATTAGTGGGGCAGCATTGAATGCTCTTTGAGGTGTGAGGCCCTGCATTTCAGTGAAATCAGTGAAGCCAGTTAGATAATTTTCTCCAAGAATAATTGGTGGCAAAAGTGTGCAAATGGAGAAGGCAAGCTTTCTGCCAGGTTGGGACTTTGTAGGTGGACACCATGCAGTATGGAGCATGGAAACTGAGCGTGTCTGCAAGAGAACTGTTATGGGGCTGGCTTGTGATATCCATGCTGTGTAAGGGTGGGGGGGGAGGCAGAATCAGGAGGTTGAGATGATTAGTGGAAAAGTAGTGGGATCAAGGGCTTCATTTTAATTTTAAGAATAATTAACTCTGGGGCATAGGAGTTGGAGCAAAGTGGGAAGGGGGATCTAAATTTTTTACGGGCAGGGTCTAAAAGGAGAAAATTAGGGAGTGAGATGAATCTATATCCAAATTACATTTTTCAGGAATTGAATGTGTGCTAGACTCTGTACTGAGCACTTTTCTGGGTGTTATTTTATTTAATCCTTATGAAAACCCTGTGCCCTGGGTAAGATACATCCATAGTTTACAGGTGAGAAAATAAAGCAGAGAAGATTAAATGACTTGTCTAGGGTCATGCAGCTGATATGTGATCAAGCACGAATCAATCCAGATCTTCTGATCCTGAGTTTAGTGTTCTTCCTTTGACAGTTTCAGCGATACTTGGACTTTGAGGCTGGAGGTTTTCATCAAAAATGTGTGCAGGGAATGATTAAGCCAAGCCACAAGGTTCAGTGTTTTCACATGAAGGGTCTGGATAGTAGGCAGGTGACTCCAAACAAAACTTTCCAACTCAGACTGGAAAATCAAGTTATTTTTGATTAGTTGGGTAAATAGCAAGGGTTGGGAATACTTGGGTTCATGACCAAAATCATGGGGCTGGTGATGGAGGATCTGTCCTGGAAAAGGACTAGCTAACAGTTCAATATGATATGGCCCACCTAGGGAGAAAAGAAAGAGGTGGAGCAGGAACCCACACAGGGTCTGACACCAGTTCTCTCCAAGAAAACTTATGAGACGCCATCCTGGAGTCTCTAACAGGACAGAGCCACAGGTATTACCAAGGGAGCACTGCAGCCTTCGGTGTGAAGTTAGAGAAAGAGAAGCAGCAAGCTAATGGGTTCTTGTGTTCATCACACAGTCTATCTTGCCACCCTGACCTCCCCTAAAATACCCAGACATTGAATCTCATAGCCTGTCTCAGCCTTATAGCTCTAGACTGTAAACCTACACTGTCCAATACAATAACCACAAGCCACATTTAGCTATGTAAATTTCAATATAAATTAAGTTAAAAATTCAGTTTTCCAGTCATACTAGCCACATTTCAAGTGCTCATTAGCCACATGTGGCTAGTAGTTACTACATGGGACAACACAGATGTGAAACACTTCCATCACTGCAGAAAGTTCTGTTGTACTGGGCCAGAAAACAAGAATCAAATGGATAGAATGAACTTTTTTTATTTATATCATCAGGAGCCAGCCGCGGGACCAGCAGGCTAGAAGCTATGAGCTAGACTGAGATTATTACCTCCCACTGATTCATCCTGTTCTCAATGCCCCCATATACCTTTCTTCCTTCTTATTCATTTATTTTGTCTGGACCTGCCAAAAACCAGGCACAGCCAAGAATGATTGAGTAGAACTGTGGGACCCAGAGATGTTAGACTCAAGGTTGCACAAGAGCTGTCAGACTGCAGAAGGTTATCTCTGGCTTCCAGTTGAGTTTGAGAGTTTAGTGTTGACAGGCACATACTTTGGATTCACACAGCACTTAGCCTCAGCATTGCATAATATGTAGAATACTTCGCTTTCTTTACACATGATTCTGCAACTTCCCAACTTATGCCAACACTTCTTGACTGAAATTAAAAGGAAAAGAGGGGACAAGCTTAGTCTTGAAATAAGGCAGAGGGCTGGGGAAATGGGAGGCCAAAGTAGAAAAGTAGTAAGGAAAATAGGAGACATATGAGACCTCATGAGGCGTCTTCTAGGTTTAGGAGAGACTATAGGTCACTATCCTTTCTTTTCCCACTTGTGTCCCCAGTCACAACCTCAAAGTCCTCCCCATTCAGTGGCCTGGAACCTACTAGGCAGCTTCTCCTGTCCAGGCTCCCTTGGATGATGCAAGAGGTCCCCGACTCTCTCCAGGGTTTCATCTCTCCCATATTATAATGTGCCCAGGTGCCCAGGGTCAACTAGTTAACTTTTCCCTTTGTCCTGAGTACCCTTTCTGACCATGGCAATGAAAAAGGACAAGAATCTGAAATACACCCATGTGGACATTGGCCAGTCTTCTAGGGTATCTCTAAAACTCCCAAGAATATCACACTTGCTTCTCCATAGCATCCTGGGGCTTTTTGCTGGTTTTAATAGCCAAGATAATTAAGAACAGTTGTTCTGGGAAGCCTACTACCTAAAGGAGCCCAGATAAACTGAGGCTGCATGAAAAGAGAAGAATCAGAATCCTCAAATAATCAGAAATTCAGGAACCATTTTCACAGAGACAACGAGAGATCAAAATTTAAATCCCCTAAGGAATGTTTTGGAAAAACTCCATTGTCTCTATACTCCATGCCCAAGTCTCTCTCCTCCTTGTACCCTGTCCCTAAGGTCATGTTCAACTTTTTCTGAGCCAACCAGAAACAGCAGTTCAGGGTGGTCAAGTAAATGGCACTAGAAAGATTGGTACCAGAACTCAAACTTCCCCTTGGCTAGACAGGTCATCCAAAGGTCTCTGGGGAGCCTGCCCCAGCCCAAGCTGTTAGAGCCCCCAGCATTCCCTGAAAAGGCATTAGGTTCCAGGCCCACTGCCCATTGGGAGAGGTCCTGGTTACCTTTGGTGACCTGCGCCAGTGGCAGGGTAACAGTCAAAACCAGAAGAATGAGCTTCATGAATGATGGGAGAAGATAGGAGGCTTCTGGGTTGGCAGGTTAGGAAGAGGTCTCCATTCCTGGCAGTCCAGACTGGTATTTATTGTCCCAAGGATGGTGATAGAGCCATGATCAGTGAACCAGGAAGGGAACAGTCATTTAAGATTACATGGGCCGGAATGTAAGCAACCACACTGCTTGAATGGTTAATATCCAAACACCCCACCCTCTTCTGTGCTTCCAGAGGAGGCTGAGCACGGGGGAAGAGAAGTGATCAAAAAGAATACACAACCTTGTCTTTGAAGAGTTTTCTAATATAACTGGAGAGCCAAGGAGGAGGGAAATGCATTTATTATTAATTCATATCTGGTAAATAAGGAGAGGGAAAGAGAGAGAGAGGAAGAGACAGATGATACTTCTATGTTCCTTGGGTTCTTTTCAGCAGTAAGGATATCTTAGGACCTCCCAAATGTCAGTGGTTCATTCTGAGAAGACAAAAGGGCAGAAGCAGAGGGAAATGCCTTGATAGCGCCATGGCCATCACCACTGGAAACTGATATCAGCATTTGTGGAGTCAGATGAGCAGGAAGGCCACTCGCTTTTTCACGGTGTGTGCTTGTTAAGAACAGGTAGCATCCTTCTAGATGGCAAAGGAAAAACCTTTTACTGCTATTGAGGCATGTCTCATAATGTACGGTAGACTGCATTATTGACTTCAGTTCTTCACTCTACTGGAATCCACATTGTGGTCACTCTCTCATCCTAGGAGGAATGTCCTTCACTGTCCCTTCACTTTTGTGGTGGCTATGTGACTTCCTTTAGCCAATGATATATGGACAGAAGTGACAGAAGTGACCGCATGCCAGTTCTGAGCCCAGGCTTTAAGAAGTGATGACTATTTTCACTTGTCCATTTGTGCCTCTGCCACCACCATGAGAAGAACGGGCCCCAGGGGTCCAAAGACAAGGAGAGACACATGGAGCAGAGCCATCCCAGATCACCCGCAGGTCTGCAGTGAGAAGCAGACTTGCCCCTGACACCCCAGCTTCAAACAGGGCAATTCAGCCAGACTCTAGTGTACCTGCTGACACATGAGCCACAACAAAGCATTGCTACTTTAAGCCACTGAGTTTTGGAGTGGACTGTTACACTGCAGGGGCTTACTAATACATAAAGCTAACAGGTAGATCAGAAAAGAGCCAAACGCTTTTTTAGCACAATAATGGCAAGGTCTGTTATTCCAAAATGGGCCAAAACAAAGGCATACACTAACAGGAGGGATGTCTTCTTTCTGATATAGAAGAAGGTTATTGTCTCCAAGAAAAATAATGCCTTATTCCAAGGGTCATCCGACTTTTTCTGTAAATACCCAGGCATTAAATATTTCAGGGTCTAGGCTATTCAGTCTCTGTCACAGCTGCCCAGGGCTGCATCTGCAGCACAAAAGCACCATAGACAGCGTGTAACACATGATATGGCCGTGTTCCAATTAAACTTTTATAGACATTGAAATTTGAATTTCATATAATTTTCACATGTCACTAAATATTATTCTTTTGGGTTCTTTTCAGCTCTTTAAAAATGTAAAAAATATTCTCAGCTCTTGGGCCATGCAAAATCAGGTGGCAGGTTGAATCTAGACCAGCAAGCTTCAGAAAGCTGAACGGTGCTCAATAGTGTCAGGAAAATGGGGACAGAGAGACATTCATGTACTACCAGTGGGGTGCAGAGCAGAGGCGGAATGACTGTGGATCTCACGAAGGCTCAGTGTTCCTCGCTTGCTTGGACACTTGTAAGTGCTGGGACTTCTAGAATGTTCTAGGTAAGGAGAGGAAACCACATTGCAATTAGGAAACAATAGTAAGAGAGCATTTCCGGTAAATTGTCCTAAGAGACCCCAGCAACCTATGGTCATTCCTTAGCTCATTTTAAATAAATATTCACTTTTGGACTGTGGGAACTTTTAGGGTGATGGAAACATTCTGTATGCAGATGTCAAACCTCATCAAAATTTACACCTTAAAATCGGTGCATTTTATTTTATGTAAATTACATCTCAGTAAGTTGCCTTCCTTAAACACTAGTGCTGATTTTTAAAAAATAAGTAACCAAATGAGATATAAAACATAAAACAACTTATATAAAATAAAAATACACGTTAAAAGGTACAAACTAAGGACCAAACATTGGAAGAGCTGTCTATGCAGGACATGGATGGGAACTGATTACAGGGATAAAAATCAATAGATCAGTAAAATAAAACAAGAGAAAAGCTTTGCATCAGACCAATCAAGACACATTTGCCATAAATCATTAACTCAACCCTTGGCGACAGAAGACTAAAAAGAAAGAAAACAAAGTGCTCTGTTGCCCAGGGCTCACTTCTCAGGACTGCTAGTGAGGAAATCAGCCCTCTGAACTGGAACCCGTTCCTCTCCTTCCAGAAAGGGCTGCGGAAAACAAACCTGATGTGCACTTGAGTTCACACAGCCCAGGGCGAGACCAGAGGGCACAACTTTGTCCACTGTTCAGGAAGGAGGTCATTCCTAATTAGGAGAGCAGGGTACTGGGCTGAGAGTCTTAAAAGGCTGGAGAGAAAGAAAGGGGCAACTCACAGAGGCACATGGCTTGTAGAAGCCTTAGTCTGGGAGGGCCTCCTTTGCATATCCAAGGAACCCTCTGCAGCAGGAGATTGTACTTCTCCGGTACAGAACTCCATCATAGCTCTCTGCCGGCTTCTTGTGGATGCTAATCACCAGGACAAAGTGGCCTGGTGAAGGGAGGGCCTGATTCCATTATGTGCAGAATTTTGCAGAATCAACGATGGTTTTAAATAGTAGAGGAAACTCCTTCCCATCTGGCACAAAGCACTGCAAGACAAAATGTCTTGATTGCTCTGTAAGCTAAAGCAGGCTTCCCCCACACCTGAGCTATATTTATCTGCATCTTTGGGGTGTCTTAAGATTTGGCATCTCCTCCTCAACTGTGCTTCTACTGATAGTCAACTGTTTTGCCATGGCTCTCATTCAAAGCTCTCAAAGAAAATCATATAATGGGCTAAAAAGAATCTGAGTCATTAGCTACCCAAGGCAAACCTTTGTAAAAAGAAGGAAAACTTTGGAATAGTCTCCCTCACTGATATCTGCAAACTTGAGCTTTGGTTGTTGCTGCCACCCACGAGGTATGAACTGGGTGAGTGGGTGAACATCTGTCATTAACAGAAAAAGAACCAAGGGAGTTGTGGAAGCAGAGCAAGAAGAATAAGAAAGGAATAGAGAATTGAGGAGGGAATGTGTGCTTTTCAGCAAGATTACAGAATTAGAAAGGAGGAGTCTGCCAGTAGCCCATTAGGAAGATAATCTGAGGGCGTGGAAAGGTTGGAGGCATTCTGCAGAAAAGGGTTCGCAATGATGAGGGGACTTTGTTGTAACGTGTCCAGGATCCAAGAGTCCCGAAACTGACAGTGTACTCAGTAACCTGGCCTTAAGGCCAGTCACACGTGCTTGACCCCTTTGAACAGGCTCCTGAAGTGCTGTGGCCCTTCGCTGAACACCATTTATCTCTTCCTGAGCCTGACGTGGGTACTGCTACCATCTCTGGCCTAGAGGTGGATAGGATGGTACCTGATATTCAGAAAACTCCAAGTCTGTTCCCTACCTGGCCATTGCTCTTGCTTTGACCCAGTGTTAGCCACAAGCCTCCCTGGTCGGGGGTGCCTCACCTAGAGAATGAACCTTCTTATGCTTCCAGTGGATTTAGCCCATCTTGGCCAGCACCTTCTACTCCCTTCTCAGATTTCTGCCACCCACTCCTGGTTATTCTCTGCTTCCAGCACGGCAGTAGAGGAAAGGAAACACATCTACATGTCACTTCTCTGTCGTCTTTGGGAATGGGGGACATTGGAGAGTGGTAGGGAAAGGGACGAAACTACTGGCCCAAATAAGCTTGGAAGTTTTAGGGCTTTCTATTACATTCCCACTCTGGCTCCTGTTGCTACATGCAGTTAGCAATAGTGATGGATTTGCTGAGGCTTTTTCTTCAAGTTGTTTGAAATAACTTCTAACAGCCTACCACCAAATAACATAAGCTTTAGAGCTAAACACATTTGGATTAAAATCATTTTTGGACTAAAATCACTTATTAACCAAGTGCCTCTGAACAAGTCAATGTCTCTGGACCTCGGTTTTTTCTTCTGTAATATGGACACAATACCACTGACCCCAGAGATTTGCTGTGAAGATTAAAAGGGGCAATACTTGTAAAGCACACGGACCAGAGCCTGCCGAAGTGGAAGCCCCTGACGACTGGTAGCTCCTGTTATTTCTACAAATTCTCACCTTCCTTGACTCTTGGAGCATTTGACTGTTGACTTCCTTCCTCCCTGAAGCTCTCCTGACCCTCCTTCCGTGTCAACACAGACGATTCTCAATAAAAGAGACAAGGACTGGCAGTGATTTAGAGACTTCTCTGCTCACTGTGAGTCTTCAAATCAAGGCTGGCAATTGCAAAACTTTGAGCCTCGAGTCTGACATCCAGAGTGCTCCCCCAGAATCCAAGCTCAAGGACAGACCTGTCTCCTCTGTGTCTGGAGCACACACAGTGTAACTCTGCTCGAGCCCTGGTGAGAGCTGATAAAGCAGGTTCCCCGCTTTCTATCAGCTTACCCCTGTCCCTAGCTCTCCTTGTGCCTCCCCAGGATGTCCTCACTGGCTCCTTATCTTTACTGTTGCCTAAACTTTCCAGAGGCTGTTTCCCCGAATCCTTCTTTTTAGGCGTCTACTTTCCCAGGAACCAACCACTGCCCGGTCCGTGTCGGTCCTGTTTTCATCCCTTCTACAATGCCCTTCTCCAACCTCCGCCTCCACTTCCAAAATCACCCAGGCCATTTTAAGTTTCCTGTGGACTGAAGATTAAGGTGCCAGGGAGGTGGTAGCAGAAAAACAGTCTACAAGGGCTTCAGACCGTAAAACGCTTACAGCTTCCGCCCCGGCTGGTGTGGCTCAGTGGATTGAGTGCCGGCCTGTGAACCAAAGGGTTAGCGGTTCGATTCCCAGTCAGGGCACATGCCTGGGTTGTGGGCCAGGTCCCCAGTAGGGGGCGCACGAGAGGCAACCACACATTGATGTTTCTCTCACTTTCTCCCTCCCTTCCCTTCTGTCTATAAATAAGTCATCTTTAAAAATAAAAAAATTAAAAAAACTGAAAAAAGCTTATAGCTTCCTTAGAAAAAGAAAAAGCATTTTATAAATAAAATTCATATCCTTCAAAAAACTCTCAAGAAGTATTTGCTAACTTTGATTGAGTACCTCCTAAGTGCAGGTGCTCTATTGAGCACCAGAAATAGAGCATGATGAGATACAGTCTCCTAATAGTCCACTACATTAGGACAGCCGAGTCGTGGTGCAGCAACAAAGGATCTTGGGTGGGTCATGAGAACAAAGGTTTGCTCTTCACACGTGCTGCATATTCACTGCAGGTTGGCTGGAGACACCACTCCCTGTCTTCTCATTCTGGAACTCAGACTGACTCAGTAGCCGCTCAACTGTTGCTCATCTCCGTGGTAGAGGAAAGGAGAGCTCTGGAGGGTCTTGAACTGGCCGAATATAGGCCCTGACCTTGGAAGTAGCGTGTAGCTTGTAATTCACTGGCTCCAGCAGTGACAGGGCCTCATTCTACCACAAGAGGGCCCAGAAGTGCAATTCTGCCTCAGGCCCAGAATGCAGAAAGCCAGAAATACTTGAACAGCATTAATGACCTCCGGATATAGAAGCACAGTAGTCAGGCCAAATAGCCACATGAGTAAAAACAACACAAAGTAGCCTGTGATGAATCAGAGTTAAAATACATCTTGCAATAGAAGGAAACGTGGGGATAATCACCAAAGGCTAGGGTGAGTCAGAGAAGGCTGCATGGGGGACCTTCTCCGATTCTTGAAGGAAGATAGATTTCAGAGAAATGGCAAAGAGGGGGAAGGCGTGAGAACATATTCTGGTTAGGAGAGCAGTGGGAACAGAGGAGTGGGGAAAGAAATGTTCGTAAACCACCTGGGAACAACAAAAATACCGCACAGCTACAGCTGGGTGTCCATGCACCATACAATGTTGGAGAATGCACAGTGATAGCATTTTTAAAGCCCTTGAATGCAAACCCAAGACACTTAGACAAGCCTCGGGTCAAAGTCAGAGGATAAAGAGAGGCAGCGGTGACCCCAGCAGCAACGCCCACAGCAGCCAGGGATGGGTGCCCAGGCCCATGTAGGAGTCTGGTCAAGGCATCCACTACTTTTAATAACAATAGTGATAATAAAATTATAGTGTACACAGCAAACAATTATCACGTCAGTTACATAAAGTAACAAAGCTTCTCTCCTTGACCAAACTCTCCTCGGGCTGCCCTGAGCTCCTTTTCAAGTAAGTCTCAATTTGGGGGCATCTGTGTTTGTCTCTTCATTATCCAATATTAGCAAGAATTCTGGACATTGAGTTACTAATCAATCAGGCCCGCATGATGAACTCTCCATAAAAATCTCTGAACTGTGGGGTTCAGAGAACTTCCAGGTTAGTGAGCGTATCCATGTGCCAGAAGGGTGGAATACCGCAGCTCCATGGGAACAAAAGTCCCTGCCCCCCAGATCCTTCCAGGCCTTGCCCTATGTGGCTCTTCCCTCTGGCTATTCATCTGTGCCCTTATGGTGTGGGTATCCTTTATTATATAATCCACTGGTGAGTGTTTAATAAGTAGGTGTTTCCCTGAGTGAGTTCTGTGAGCTATTCTAGCAAATGATCACACCCAAAGAAGAGGTCATGGGAACCTCAATTCATAACTATTTGGTCAGAAGCGCAGATAACATTCTGGGACTTGCAATTGCTATCTGAAGTAGGTAACCTTGTGGACCTGCATCCTTACCGTGCGGAGGCTTACACTAGCTCCTCGTAGATGGCATCAGAAGCAAGTTGAACTGTAGCTCACCTGCTGGTGTCGGAGAATTGGGCAGTGTGAGCAAAACCCCACACATTTGGCAAACAGAAGTGAAGTCGTGTAAGTGCTACAGAAAAGAAACAGCTTTTTCTGTACAGCATTGCTGTCGATATTAAGATAAGCTTTATTCTCTTAGGTCGTGTCTCCCATTCCACAGGCTGCCTTTTCATTTTGTTGATGATTTCTTTGGCTGTGCAGAGGCTTTTTAGTTTCATGTAGCCCCGCTCGTTAATTTTTACTTTTGTTGCTGGTGCTTTTGCTGTCACATCTATAAGATCAATGCCAAGTCCAGTGTCAAGGAGATTTAGCCTTAGGTTTTCTTCTAGGAGTTTCATGGGTTCAGGTCTTACATGTAAGTCTTTAATCCATTTTAATTTTTTAAAATTTATTGAAAGACCTGCTAAACAGACTCAGAAAAAGCCATATGACTCTGAATGTGCCTGATCTCATCCAAAGTGCCTTTTGTGGGTGGGGACCGATGGTGGTCGGTTTTATTCTTCTCTATCTGGCCATCCAGTTTTCCCTGCACAGACAGCCTTCCCTCCACTGAGTGTTCTTTGCTCTGTTGTCAAATATTAGTTAACCATTTTTGTGAGGGTTTATTTCTGAGCTCTTAATTCTGTTCCATTGGTCCATGTGTCTATTTTTATACCAGTAGCATACTATTTTGATTACTATAGCTTTGTAGTTTGACATCAAAGCACGATGCCTCCAGCTTTGTTCTTTCTTGGGATTGCTCTGAATATTTGGGATTGTTTGTGGATTCATATGAATTTCTACATCTGTAAAAAAAATGTCGTTGGGCCCAGCCAGTGTGGCTCAGCTGGTTGGAGCATCGTCCTCTGCACCAAAAAGTCACAGGTTTGATTCCTGGTCAGGGCACATACCTAGGTTGCAAGTTTGGTTCCCAATTGGGGCACATGCAGGAGGCAAACCAACAGATGTTTCTCTCACATCAGTGTTTCTGTCCCTTCCTCTCTCTCTCTCTCTCAGGAATCAGTAGATGTATATATTTTGTAAATGTCATTGGAATCTTGATAGGATTACATTGACTCTATAGATGGCTTTGGATAGAGTGGACACTCTTGCAAAACTAATTTTTCTGTTCCATGAACACAAGATACCTTTCCATTTATTTGTGTCTCCTTCAACTTCTTTTATCACAAAGTTTTATAGGTTTTAGTGTACAGATTTTTTACCTTCTCGGTTAAATTTATTTCTAAATATTGTGTTGCTTTTGATCCTATTGTAAATTGGGTGGTTTTTCTTTATTTCTCATTCAGATAATTCATTGTTAGTATATAAAAACAGAACTGATTTTTGTATGTTGCAACTTTGCTGAATGTGTTTATTAGTGCTAACAATGTTTTGGTGAGGCTTCAGAGTTTATTATATATAAGATTATGTCATCTGCAAACAGAAAAGCATATACTTCTTTGGCAATTTGAATGCCTTTTATATCTTCTTCTTCCAGATTGCTCCAGCTACTGCTTCCTGTACTGTGTTGAATAGAAATGGTGAATGAGGGCACCCTTGTGTTGTTACTGATTCTTGCAGGAAAGCTTTCAACCTTTCACTCCTGAGTACGACATGCTCTGAGGTCCAGGTAGAGGGGCTGCTTTTGACTGGACTCCATGGTTGGGTGGACCTGCTGGCTGGGCTCTGCATTCAAGCAGGGCTCCATGGGCAGATGGGACCACCAGAAGGGCTCTGCAGTCCTCTCTGATTGCAGAAGGTCTCGGGCTGCTTTCCTCGGCAGGGTGGTCCCACTGGTTTTGCTCCACAATTGAGTGTGGCTACAGACTATGCTCCACACTTGCTCTTGACCAGGTAGGGGTCCCAGACTGTGCTCCCCACCCGGATGGTGCCACCAGCTGGAGTCTGTGTGTTGGGGAGGCTTCAGGCAAGGCTTTACAGTCCAATGAGGCCTCAGACTGTGCTCGGCAGTCAAGCAGGAGCAAGGCTGTGTTCTACAGTTCAGTGGACTTGTAGGCTGGGCTTCCCGGTCAGGTAGGCCACTGGCTGTGCTTCACTGTTGGCCAAGTTCTCTGGTCAGGAGAGGGCTCCAGATGTATGCCACATTTGGGTGGGACTGGGGACTGTGCTTCATGGTCAGGTAGGGTTGCTGCTCAGGCTCCCTTGTGGGACTACAGGCTGTGCTCTATTTTGGGGTGGGGTCACTGGCTCAATTCCCTGCTTGGTTGAGGCCACAGGCTATGTTCAGCAATTGGGCAAGGCCATAGGCTGGGCTGGACCTCAGGGCAGGACTGTAGGCTGGGCTCCACTGTTGGATAGTACCATGGGCTGAATTCTAAGGCTGTCCAGGGTCACTGTTTGGGCTCTCTGGTTATTTGGGGCCAGAGGCTATACTTAGCAGTTGGACAGGGCAGCTGCCTTAGCTGCTAGGATAAGTTCTGGCTGCCCAGGTTCTCTGGTCAGGCTTCCTGGTCAAGAGGACTGTAAGCTATCCTCAGAAGTTAAGCAGGGCTACAAATTTGCTTCCCTACCTGGGCAGCCATAAAATAGGCTTCACAATTCATTGTCTGCAGACCCAAATCTGCCCCCTGAGCTCCCTGGCCAGATGGGGTCACTAGCTCAGCTTTGCAGATGAGTGGAGCTGATGGCTGAGATTTCTGCCCAGGCCACATTGCAATAATGAACAGGGCCCACCAGGATCTGAACACTGGTTGCTGTAAGCCCTGTCTCCCTTCTTTCTATCTGACCCTCTGTAGTCAATCCCAGCAGATTCCCCCAGCGATTCCTGTGGTCATCCCTCTCTTATCCCAGCAGATAACTAGAGCTTTTTTTGTCTGAAGTGGCTTATACAAAGAGTGTATGGATAGAGGGACAAGGGACCAGACACCACTGAGAGCAGGGGCATTCTACTGAACACAGGAGAGTTAAGTGAAGTTTTACACACTTAATGTTAAAGCCCAGCCTTCTTTCCCATCTCAGCTGTGAGAAGAACAACAAGCAGGATGGTGGAGGACTCCTCCCAGGGAAATCTCAGAGGAAGTGCCTGAAGGCACAGGTAGCTGTGTCTTCATCTGTTTGGGCTGCTATAATAAACTACCACAGCCTCGGTGGCTTAAGCAATAAACATTTATTTCTTGCAGTCCTGGAGCCCAGTCCAAGGTCACAGCACCAGCAGAGTCAGTGTCTGGTGAGAGCTCATTTCCTGGTTCACCTTCTCATTGTGTCTTCACTCTTTGGAAGGGGCAAGAGAGCTCTGTGGGCTCTCTTTTAGAAGGG
>VMDR010027725.1:0-13454 GCA_007922815.1 Macrotus californicus | reverse complement strand
AAAAACAGATCCTGGATTCATTGATCCTTGAATTATTTTTTCGTCTCTATGTCATTTCATTCTGTTCTGATCTTCATTATTTCCTTTCTTATACTTACTGTGGGCTTTATTTGTTGTTATTACTCTTGTAGATGTAGGGTTAGGTTGTTTATTATAGATTTTTCTTTTTAGGTAGGCCTGTATTGTTATGAACTTCCCTCTCTATATGGCCTGCACTATGTCACATTGGTTTTGGGTTGTTGTGTGTTCATGGTCATTTGTTTCCAGATACTTTTTTATTTCTTCTCTGATCTAATTGTTAACTCATTAATTATTTAATAACATGTTATTTATTCTCCATGTATTTGAATGTTTTTGAGTTTTTCCTTGCTGTTCATTTCTAGTTTGAAGTTATTGTGATGTGACAACATGCTTAGTGGGATTTAAACTTTCTTGAATTTGTTGAGGCTTATTTTGTTTACTACTATGTGGTCTATCTTTGAAAATGTTCCATATGCATTTTAAAAGAATGTATATTTTGCTTCTTTTGGATGAAAATTTCTGTATATATCAATTAAGTCCATTTGATCTAATGTGTCATTCAATGCCACAACATCCTTTGTTTCTTTGTTTGGAAGATATATCCATTTTTGACAGTGGGATGTTAAAATCCTCTGTAATGACTATGTTGCTGTCACTATCTTTTTTGAAGTCTTCCAAGATTTTTTTATATTTTGGTGCTCCTATGTTGGGTGCATATATGTTTACATGATTACATCCTCTTGTTGGACTATTCCCTTAAATAAGATGTAGTGACCTTCTTTGTCTCTTGTTATGGCCTTTGTTTGAAGTCTACTTTGTTTGATATTAAGTATTGCTATCCCAGCTTATTTTTTCATGCCTGTTTGAAATATCTTATTCTATCCCTTCACTTTCAGGGTATGTAGATATTTTGTTCCGAGTGTGTCTCTTGTAGATGCCCTGTGTGTAGGACATGTTTCCTTACCATTCAGCTACCTTACGTCTTTTTATTGGAGATTTAATCCATTTACATTTAAGGTTATATTGATAGGTACTTATTTATTGTCATTTTTTCTCTTTGTACCTGTGTTCTTCTCTCTCTTCATCTTCTTAAAGCAGTCCCTTTAGTATCTCTGACAATGCTGGTTTCTGGAAATGTACTCTTAATCTCTTTTTTTCCTTTGGTTTGGTAAACTTTCTATTAGACCTTGGTTGCAGGCCTTTACTTTACATTACTTGGAATATTTAATGTCATTAAATATTCTGGTCCGTAGTGCTTCTGTTGAAAAATCAGTTGACCACCTTACTGGAACTCCCTTGTATGTTACTAGGTGATTGTACCTTGCTACTTTTAAAATTCTCTCTTTGTCTTTAAATTTTGCCATCTTAATTATGATGCATTTGGAGTAGGCCTCTTTGGGTTCATCTTGGTTGCAACACTGTTCTTCCTGGACTTGTGTGACTTTCTCTCTGATCAAGTTAGGGAAGTTTTCTGTCATTACTTTTTCAAACAGGATTTCTATTCTTTGCTCCTCTTCTTCTCTTTCTGGTATCCCTATGACACAAATATTGTTATGTTTCATGTTGCCCTGTAGCTCCCATAAACTATCTTTGTTATTTTAGAGGGTTTTTTTTTTTGTTTTGTTTTGATGCTCTTTCTGGGTGTTTTACTCTACCTTGTCCTCCAAGTCACTGATTTAATCCTATGCTTCACCTAGCCTGCTTTTTAAAAAGATTTTATTTATTTATTTTTAGAGAGAGGGGAAGGAAAGGGAAGAAGAAAGAGAGGGAGAGAAACATCAATGTGTGGTTGCTTCTCACTGGCCCACAACTCAGGCATGTGCCCTGACTGGGAATCAAACCAGCTACCCTTTGCTTCACAGTCCAGTGCTCAGTCCACTGAGCCACACCAGCCAGGGCTCATTTAGCCTGCTTTTAATCCTTTCTAGTGTATTCATCATTTCAGATATTGTATTCTTCATTGCCCACTGGTTGTTATTCATGGTTTCCATGTCCTTTTTCATACTGATATAATGCCCAATAAGTTCCTTGTAGCTTCTGTAGAGTTCCTTGTAGTTCTCCCAGAGCCTTTTGAGCATCTTTATTACTGTTATTTTTAACTCTATGTGTGATAGATTGCTTGCCTCAGTTTCATTTACACTTGTTCTGGGGATTCCTCCTTTCCTTTTGATTGGGTTTTTTTCTTTTTCTTCCCATTTTAGGTGACTCTTCTTGTTTGTTTTTGAATATTACATTAATCTGCTTTGACTCCATGTCTTCATGGTAACTCCTTCTGTGGTAGGGGAACTGTGGGACTTAGTGGTACAGTCTCCTTGATCTCCTAAGCTTGATTCTCCTGGATTGCCCTTTATAACATTTATGTGGGCTCTCTTGTTTTAATTGGGTTTTGGTTGTTGTTGGGTTGTTCTTTGGTATTTTTTTCTCCAGCTTGCTGACTAAGAGTCACACAATCCATCATGTCTTGTATGCTATTGTACACAAAACAACCCAGGAAACAAAACCCACACCTATAAACCCCATCCACAACCATGCTATCAACAATAAATTAGCAAAATTAGTAAAAATGTAAAGATATTAAGACGATCATAAAGAAGGAAAAGTGAATATGAGATGACTAATAGAAAGAAAAATGATTTTGAGAGGCTAGAGGGCAGAGAAATAATAAGAGTAGGAATAGAAACAGGTAAAGAAAGAAAAAAAGAAAATTTACATTGTAAATTTAAAAAGGGAGGGAAAAAGGAAAAATGGAGTAAGAAAAAGGAAGAGTATAGTATGAGGTTTAAAAAATTTTGTTTTTACCCTGGCTGGTGTGGCTCAGTGTATTGAGCCCCAGCCTATGAGCCAAAGGGCCACCAGTTCAATTCCCAGTCAGGGCACATGCATGGGTTGCAAGCCAGTCCCCAATAGGGGGCACATGAGAGGCAACCACACGTTAATATTTCTCTCCCTTTTTCCCTCTCTTTCTCCATCCCTTCCATTCTCTCTAAAAATCAATAAAATCTTAAAAAAATTTTTTTTAAATAGTAAAAAAATAGGAACAAAACTGCAGAGAAACGTTCACCACAGCAATATCAACAAGTGAGCAAAGATTAATACAGGTAGAAAGGAAATAAGAATGAAAAAAGCTCATGAGATGCCTAAAGGAAAGAAAATTGATTTTGAGAGGATAGAGGGAGAAGAAATAATAAGAGTGAGGAATGAAAAACTGGCTAAGTGAGGGGAAAAGTAAAATATAAAATGCAAAAATTACAGAGAATGAGGAAGGCAAAATGGAGTTAAAGGGAACAGTAAAAGTTGAGATTTGAAATACAAAAATGATGAACATCTAGGAATAAAATTGAAGAAATGTAACAGCTACAACTGTCACAGGTAGGCACAGATTACCAGGTTCTTGGTGATCAGGACAAAGAATTAAACCCAACACCCATAGTTTATAGCAGAGAACATGGGAGCAGGCCAACTCCAAGCAGTGATTTACCTCATGGGCTGGAGGGATTCTATTCTTAAAGGGAGGATCCTTCCTGGCTAGTTTTTGCAGGCTTTTACTGCACATGTACAAGTAGTTGTATTACTTTAAAGCTACTGCGTATGTGGTCTCACATGATTTTCCTTGATTGGCCACTGGGGAAGGGGGTCACACAATGTTACCGAATGGACACCCCCATCTCCTGGGGTCCCCCTGTACTAGGTTTGTCTTGCCCACCACCAGGGAATTATAGCTCTCCATGTTAGAGATTGGTAAAAAGGAAAGAAATTATTTATTCAAAAATCATACAGACTGAAGAGTAATGACTTAATGTTTTCATTAAAATCCCAAAGTCCCTTAAAACAACCACACACACAGTCCTTCCTTCCCCCACTTTGCCTGGCCCAGGGTACTGTATCTCAGAAAAAGAAATAGAAGTCCATGGTTCAGGTAGCCCCCAGTTTTCCCAGTAATCCGTGTTCAGTTGGTAGGTCTCCCTCAGTTCCCAGCACCATCAGCTGTGTCACCAGGATCTCCAAGTCTTATTCCAAAATGAAGTAAGAATCCTTTCACCCCTTTCCTTCCTGTAGCGTCTCTCCTGCATTCTTCCAAACTGCGAAGAGAGAGCTCTGCATTGCTGCTACATCCTGCTTTCTGACTTCCTAGGCTGCATGGCCAAGGAAGACCCAAAGTCACGTGGTTCTCTCCTGCTAAAGCCACACAATTCTTCTCTGCCAAAGCCTCATAGTACTTCTTTCATGCCGCCATGCCTGGATTTAAATCCCAGCACCAATCTTCCTCTGCAGCCCCATTTCCAACTTCTCCCAGAATCAGCTACACTTGCCAACATTCCCATATTTTTCCAGCTTTTCTGGGCTGCCATAGTAAGTCCAGGCAGGTGTGGCCCTGTGGTGTGGAGCCAATCATCTCCAAGCTCTTATGCATGCTCTGTAACCAGGGGGAGTTGCCTCCCAGTTACATCCTGGGTGGAAGTCACTCCCTTCTCCCTGGCTCAAAGCATGGCCACAGCTATTTAACATATCTGTGAAATCAGTTAAAGGTTATAGATATGTTAAATGAGCATTCTAGAGGTTATCTGCAAAACTGTTGTTATGCAAAACAACTCTTAATGGCCCCGCTCCATGTGTCCTAGCTCAGACTTGTGGGGGTAAAGACATTCCATATTTTTAATATTTCCTGGACACCCTGAGTTCTAGATCCCATTACAAATCCTCCTTTTGGGTCCCCCTGGCTGCACCCTCTTACACCACCATATCAACAACAAAGGAGCAAATATTAATATAGGTGGAGAGATAATAAGGACATTATAAAAATGGGGAAAAGAATGTGAGATGACTAATAACAAGAAAAATGGTTTTGAGAGACCAGGGGAAGGAGAAATAGTAAGAGTGCAGAATAGAAACAAGTTATAGGAAGGGAAGAAGTAAAATTTAAAACAAAAATAAGAAAATTGATAAAACTTGGTGAATAGGGAGGCAGAAGATGGTGATAAGGTAGGTGGGAAATTAACACACTTGCTTGTGCACCCAACTGGATCACCTAGCCATCTTCTGAAGAACAGAGTGAACAGCCAATGGAATCCCAGTTTATATGAAGTTTGGAAGCCAAAGATTGCAGAAAGCATTGAAAAATAAACAATAATGAGATTTTGAAGGCTGACAGGAAGGTCCCTGGGACCATGGATGCTGCAGTCCCCGGGCCCAGTGCCAGGGACCTCGTCTGCTGTGGGGGAGCTTTATCCAGCAAAGTTCCCCTGGCCATCACAGATGAGAATAAGTCTACCAAGACATAGTCTGCTTTGTGAAGCAAGGTGGCCAGTCTCTCAGAGGAGAAGGGCCTTTAGCCTGTTCCTCAATGGGCTTTTATTGGATTTAATTTGCATAAGAATACAGGGCACATACGTAAAGCTCATCAATCATTGTCAGGTAGTAATGATTGAGGAACTCAAAGAACTATAAGGGCTTATTCTGAGTCAGGGTCAGATAGATAGAATGACACCAAAGAGACATAAAACTTTCATAAACAAACTCATTTTATGCTTGGACTCTTATCATTTAAATTGAAGGTATTCTTAGCAAAGCAGATTTCACAAGATTTTATGCATTCTTTCTTAGGCTTGATTGCCCACAGTAACTGCCCATTCCAGCACAGGGCCACACCCACCTCCAGCATTGTTTCAGACTTAAAATCAGGTGGGGGATGTGGGCAGCCAAGAGATTAGGAGACTTTACAGATAGAATGAGAACACAGACTATAACAAAGCTGAGGGTTGAGGGTCCATCACCCCTTTTCTATAGTCCCTTAAGTCCTTCCCTGATGGTCCCTTCATGAC
This sequence comes from Macrotus californicus, assembly GCA_007922815.1. Taxonomy (NCBI): domain Eukaryota; kingdom Metazoa; phylum Chordata; class Mammalia; order Chiroptera; family Phyllostomidae; genus Macrotus; species Macrotus californicus. The sequence goes on along the minus strand of VMDR010027725.1, from coordinate 7,614 downwards.
TGTGCCTGTCTTAGGTTGTTTCTCCCCTGAGGAATCTTGCCCATCATTGGCTAACCAGTCATCTGCCTGGGCCAAGCAGGAAGATATGAGAGAGGGGATAAGTTTTTATCTTCTTAGTGGTTTATGTCCCTAAGGCCTTTTTACTCAGCCTTAGTCAAGGAGGGTTATAGCTTCTGAAACCAGGCAGGGTAGTTCCCAACAGTCTGCCACAGGATCTTTGGAGGACAGCAAGATCAGTGATTGTAACTTTGCAGTTCCCTCCCCTCCCAGAGCAGGGAAGCCAGTCCTGCACTAGGAAAGACCTGGGTGCTTGAAGTTGCTGGGAGGATAGACACACAGTGGGAGACACACAGAGGAGGTATTCCCCTACTGGGAATGTGGTCACCAGCTGGGACAGTACCAGAGGAATTGAGGAGCCAGGTGACACCTGGAGATGGGAGAAGAGCTGGGCTGTGACTGACCCTGACCTAGATAGTCTTAGGCCTGGTCAGAGAGTTGATCTGTGTGAAACAGGGTGCTTGTTAACAACAGCCAGGTGCAACCAAGGGGAATTTGCTCAAAACAAAGGTTCTGAGCTACTGTGCAAGGAACTCTCACATGCCATGCCCAGTCCAGTGAAAAGGGAGGAGGAAGGGTGCAATTTGCTCCAAATCAGGGTGCCTCATAGACTGATCAAAGTTAGACAACAGGGGCTCAGAGGGGTAGCAGACCCCAGAGAGACTTAATTTAATAAGGGAACTAAACTGCTCTGAAGGGATTTTGCCCACACAGTGCTCACACCAGTATAGAGGAGGAGGGGATTCAAGTTGCTCCCACTTGGTGAACCTCATCAATTAATCAAAAGGTGGCACAATGAGGTGTATTATAGGTGCTGGCCTGGTGCATATGAACAGTGGGGACTGCACAGCGCTCTGAGGGCTCGGCTGGAGGCTAGACACCTACAAATATTGTAGCATAGACCTAGCCCTCAATGCAGCACTACCAGAAAAGAAAAAGAAATGGAGCCCAGCCCGCTTCTCCCTCCAGCACCCTGGGAAACCAGATGAACCACTTGGCTGGTTAAGTCAGCAGGAGGCTTTTTTTCCTTGCAAGTATATGACAATAAGATCTGGAGCTGTGAAAGGACCAAAGACAGATCCAGAGAGAGATCAGATGGCTAATGCCAACAACTGAGACAAAATTCACTTTGCTTTCCTTCAGAACTTGCATTTTATTTTTTACTTTTTATTTTTTCTTATTTTCTTATTCTTTTTTCTCTTCCTTCCATTTAGTTTTCTTTGTACTGTCTGTTTGATTTCATTGTTTCACTGGTTTTCTTTGTTCTCCCTTTCATATTGAATTTTAATTTATCTTCATTCACTTCACTCATATTCCAATAACACTGCTCCTGGTCTCTTACTTTTTATTCTTTTTATTCAGATCATATATTTCTTGCCATATTATTCTTATACCAATTTCCATACAGCACCCTTTCCTGGTCTTGTTCCATTTCACTTTCTTCCTGAGCTTTATTACTGTTGTGGTTAATTTTATTCTTTTGCACACTACTCCAAATTTCTGTCGCTGATTCTCACTATATCCCACATACTAACCTCACATAAGCTCTCTGCTTTCTGAAGTCAGCTCGCATTCTTTTTTCCTTCTAATAAGGGTCTTATCTCTTTTTCACATTTTAGAAAAATTGGCTAGTTGGGTGAAATATCACAGTTATTGCTGTGCTTCTCCAAAGGATCTCCTATCTATTCTCTACTTGTTGGTACTTAAAATCCCATAAAAGCTCTCCTGCTGTCTTAATGCATTTTGCCATTGCCCAGACCCTGATCACATATAAGATAAGATGGGAGATGTGAATACCAGTAAACCCACAGGAGGAAAGAACCTACCAACAAAGAAGCCACCAACAGGCAAAACCTAAGTACAACAAAAGAGCCCAAACAAACAGAAGAAAGGATAACCCTAGAGCATCCAGACAAGGAGATCAAAGAGACCACTCCACTGAGTCCCACAGAACTGCTACCATAGACATTAATCCTACAAAAACAGCTAGCAAAGCACAGTATCTAGAATCACAGAAACAAAGAAAAACAGTCACCTGAAATGTGGAGACAAAGAAAGAACCTACAATCAAAAGGAATGGAAGACTTCCCACTAAAAAAACTAAATGAAATGGAGGTGAGCAAACTATCAGATATAGAATTGAAAAGAATGGTTATAAGGATGCTCAAGGAAGTCAGAGACAACTACAAGGAACTGAGTGAGAAGTACAACAGTACAAAAAAAGAAATAGAAACTATAAACAAGAGCCAGGAAGAAATGAAGAATAAATATTCTGAAACAATAAACACACTATAAGGAATTATAAGCAGGCTGTATGAAGGAGAGGACCAAACTAGTGAGCTGGAAAACAGGGTAGAAAGAAATACCCAGGTAGAGCAGCTACATGAAAAAGACTAAAAAGATAACTGAAGGGAAGTGCAAGACAGCATGAAATGCAACAACATTTGAATCATAATAATACCAAAAGGAGAAGAAAAGAAGCAAGAAACCCTGTTTGAAAAAATGACAGAAAACTCTGAACTTGGAGAGGGGGAAAAACACACAAGTTCAGGAAGCACAGAAGGTCTCAATCAAGAGGAACCCAAAAAGGCTCACTCCAGGACATATCCTAATAAAAATTCCACATTTTAAAGACAAAGAGAGAATACTAAAAGCAGCAAGGGAAAAACAAGAAATAGGAGAAGGAGAAAACAAAGGAGAGCCGATAAGGCTAGCAGCTAATTTCTTTCCAAAAATACTACAAGTCAGGACAAGATGGCAAGAAATATTCCAAGTAATGAAAAGCAAAGGCCTACAATCAAGACTAATCTACACAACAAAGCTCTCAGTTAAAATGGAAGGCACAAAAAGGACTTTCCCAGACAAAAGAAGGCTAAAAGAATACACATAAACCAAATCAGCACTGCGAGACATGCTAAAGGGACTGCTATGAGAAGAGGAAGAAAAAGAGAGACATAGAGGAACACAGGTACAAAGGGGGAAAAATGAATAAGTATCTATCAATAATAACCTTAAATATTAATGGATTAAATGCTCCAATCAAAAGATATAGGGGAGTTGAATGGATTAAGAAAACATGACCTGCACATATACCTCCTACAAGACACCCGCTTCAGGAAAAAATAGATCTACACAGACTGAAAGTGAAGGATTGTAAAAAAATATTCCAAACAAAGGAACAGGGAAAAAAAGAAGCGGTACCAATACTTGTATCAGACAAAATACATTTCAAAACAAAAGTCATAAAAAGAGATATGGAAGGACAACATTTCATAATACTCAAGAGAAGAAACCATTCAGAAAACATAAATATTGTAAACATGTATGCATCCAAAATAGGAGTAACCAAATATAAGAAAATCTTGCAATACTTCAAGAGAAATACAGACAGCAACACACTTATACCATGGGATTTTAACACCCCACTGTCAAAAAATGGATAGATCTTCCCCCCCAAATAGCAACAAAGATATTAAAGCATTGAACAATGCCCTAGATGAAATGGACTTAACTGATATACGTAGAAACTTTCATCCCCAAAAATCAAAATACACATTCTTTTTAAATGCACATGGAACAGTTTAAGAGATAGACCACATGATAGGACACAAAACAGGCCTCAACAAATTGAAGAACATTAAAATCATATCAAGCATTTTCTCAGACCATAGGGCCTGAAACTGGAAACCAACATCAATGAAAAAAACACTCAAACTCATGGAGATTGAATAGCATGCTATTAAACAATGAATGGGTTAATAATGAGATTAAGGAAGAAATAAAAAAATTTCTGGAAACAAATGAAAATGCACTCAGAACAATCCAAAACTTATGGGACACATCAAAGGAAGTCCTGAGAGAGAAGTTCATAGCAATACAGGCCTACCTAAAAAAGATAGAAACATTTGAAATAAGCAACCTAAAATTAAAAGAACAATCCAAATGATCAATAAATCCAGGAGGTGGTTCCTTGAAAAGATAAACAAAATCAACAAGCCTTTAAGGAGACTCATCAAGAGAAATAGAGGTAGAACACAAATAAATAAAATCAGAAATGAAAGAGGAGAGATTACAAGTGATACCACAGAGATAAAAAGGATTGTAAGAAATTACTACAAATAAGCACATGCCAAGAAATTTGAAAACATGTGTGAAATAGACAAGTTTCTACAAAAATATAATCTTCAAGAATGAATGATGAAGAAGCAGAAAGCCTGAGAAGACTGATAAGAGCTGATTAAATCAAAGCAGTAATCAAAAAACTCCTGGCACACATAAGCCCTGGCCCAGATGGTTTCATAGGAGAATTTTACAAAATTTTTAAGGAAGAGCTGATCCCTATCCTTCTCAGACTATTCCACAAAATCCAAGATAAGGGAAGATCCCCAAACTCTTTTTACAAAGCCAGCACCATCCTAATTCCAAAACCAGATAAAGACACAACAAAGAAAGAAAACTACAGGTCAATATTACTGATGAACATAGATGCTAAAATCCTCAACAAAATATTGGCAAATCGCATCCAGCAATACATTAAAAAGACCATACACCATGATCAAATAGGATTCATTCCAGGGATGCAAAGATGGTACAGCATTTGCAAATCAAAAAACATAATACATCACATAAATAAAACCAAAGACAGAAATCACATGATCATATCAACAGATGCAGAAAAAGCATTTAATAAGGTAGAGCACCCATTTATGATAAAAACACTCAGCAAAGTGGGAGTACAAGGAGCATATCTCAACATAATAAAGGCCACATGTGAGAGACCTATAGCCAACATCATACTGAATGGGCAAAAACTGAAAGCTTTCCCACTAAGATCAGGAACAGGACAAGGATGTCTGCTTTACCACTTCTATTCAACATAGTATTGGAAGTCCTAGCTACAGCATTTGGACAAGAAAAAGGAATAAAAGACATCCAAATGGGAAAGTAGGAAGTAAAATTGTCACTATTTGCAGATGATATGATAGTGTACATAGAAGACCCTATAGACTTCACTAAAAAACCTAGTAAGTGAATTTGGCAAAACCACAGGATTCAAATTCAATATTGAGAAATCAAAGGCAGTTTTATACACCAACAACAAAATATCAGAATGACAGATTAGAAAAAGAATCCCATTTGCAATAGCAACAAGAAAAACAAAGTACCTAGGAATAAGCCTTACCAAGGAGGTAAAAGAACTGTATTCAGAAAAGTACACAACAGTGAAGAAAGAAATTAAGGAAGACACAAATAAATGGAAGCATATACTGTAGTCATATATTGGAAGAATTCACAGCATCAAAATGTCCATATTACCCAAAGCAATTTATAGATTCTACCCATTCCCTACTAAAAGATCAATGACATATTTCACAAATATAGACTAAACATTTCAAAAATTTATATGTAACCATAAACAACCCCGAATAGCCACAGCAATTTTAAACAAGAAGAACAAAGTAAGAGGGATCATAATACCTGATATAAAACTGTTACAAGGCCACTGTAATCAAAAGAGTGTGGTACTGGTATAAGAACAGACACACAGACCATTGGAACAGAATAGATAGCACAGAAATAAACCTAAGTCTCTATTGTCAATTCATATTTGACAAAGGGGGCAGAAGCATAAAAAGAAGTAAAAATAACCTCTTCAACAAATGAGTTTGGGACATCTGCACAGCTACATGCAAAAAAATGAAACTTGACCAATTTACACCATACACAAAAATAAATTCAAGGTGTATAAAAGACTTAAATATAAGTCACGATACCATAGAGGAGAACATAGGCAGGAAAATCTCAGATATTCCATGCAGCAATATCTTCACCAATATATCGCCTAGAACAAGGGATATAAAGGAAAGAATAAACAAATGGGACTTCATCAAAATAGAAAGCTTCTGTGTGGCAAAATAAAGCAGCAGTAAAATGAAAAAGGAACAAACAGTATGAGAAAATATATTTGCAAACGATACCTCAGACAAGTGTTTGATCTCCAAAATATATAAAGAACTCACATAACTCCATTCCAGTTAGACAAACAACCCAATTAAATAATGGGCAATGGACCTGAACAGACACTTCTCCAAGGAGGACACACAGAGGGACCAGAGACCTATGAAAGCATGCTCAGCATCACTAACCATCAGAGAGATGCAAATTAAAACCACAGTGAGATACCACTTCACACTGGTCAGAATGGCCATCATAAACAAATCAAGAAACAAGAAGTGCTGGGAGGTTATGGAGAAAAGGGAACCCTAGTGCACTGTTAGTGGGAACGCAGACTAGGGCAGCCACTGTGAAAAACAGTATGGAATTTCCCCATAAATCTAAAATGGAACTGCCTTTTGACCCAGCAATACAACAACTGGGATTGTACCCTAAGTATCCTGAAACACCAATTCAAAGAACCTATGAACCCCAGTGTTCATAGCAGCACAATTTACAATAGCCAAGTGCTGGAAGCAACCTAAGTGTCCATCAGTCAATGAGTGGATCAAAAAACTGTGGTACATTTACACAATGGAATTGTATGCAGCAGAGAGAAAGAAGGAGATCCTACCCTTTACAACAGCATGGATGGATCTGGAGAGCATTATGCTAAGTGAAATAAGCCAGGTGGCGAAAGAGAAATACATGATCTCATCTATAAGTGGAACCTAATCAGCAAACAAACAAGCTAGCAAAATATAACCAGAGACACTGAAATGAAGAAGAAACGATCAGTAACCAGAGGGGAGGGGGTAGAGAGCTAATGGGGGAAAATAATGGAATGGCCATCAAGGAAAATGTATAAAGGACCCATGGACAGAGCCAAAGAGGGTAGGTTCAATGGTGGGAGGCAGTGATGGATGGGGTATGGGGAACCTATTTGTACGTGATGTGGCCTGTGACTCAGCTCTGGATCTGAACACAGTCCAGATCACGTGTGGTGTGCAGATCACATCCTTGGATAGGTTTCCTGTGGGTAATCAGGCCTGCATTGTACGTAGGCTGCTTTGAAACTTGCTCTTGCAAAAACTCCCTCACCTGGGATGGAAACAGCAGAAGTTTACTGTGACTTGTGCTAGACTTCCAAGCATGAATGTAAACAGCCCAGCTTTCTTTCCTTTACATTTGTAGATGACCTTTCTCTTTGAAGCTACTGGCGACTTTTTTTTGTTATGGTAACCACTTAAAGTGAACCTGTGCATAGTTAATGAGAACCACCCTGGATGTAATGTACCTAGAGTATCAATAAAAGCCTGTCGAGGCTGGAGTGAGGGCCTTTTGCTCTCTGAGAGATCAGCCACACATCCCTTTTCTCCACAGGATTTCTTTAGTCCACGTGAATTTGTTCGTTACTTGTCCGGGGATATAGGACAAGCATTCCACAACAACATGCGGTCCTGCTGGATGAGACCGCAACAGTGGGGCAGAGGCATGGTGAAGTGAAAATGGAGACAACTGTATTTGAAGAACATTAAAAAAAAAAAAATTTAGATTACAGCATGGAGGAGGCAGAAGATGGCGGCGTGATAGGTGGGAGTGGAATCCACTTCTCCCTGCACA
>VMDR010027724.1:0-13455 GCA_007922815.1 Macrotus californicus | reverse complement strand
CTTCCCCCCTTCCTTCCTCCCTCCCTTTCTTCCTTCCTCCCTCCCTTCCTTCCTTCCTCATTCTCCCTTTGTCTCTTTCTATCCAACTGTGTAGTCTCCAAATGCTTTCACATAAAGCAACTTACCTTAGCTTTTTAGGAGTTTTAAGTAATAGACAGGTATCACTACATTGATATTGAGGTCTTACAAATAAGGATAGTGACTTTTTCAAGGTCAACTAACTGATAGTTGCTACATCTTAGATTCAAACACAGGTTTCCCAACACCTGATACAAGGCTTTTAAAAAATATATCTCCAATCACTCATTTCCTATTTAATTTAGGTGTTAAGTGTTTTTGGTCAATCCAGAACTTATGGATGGATTCAACAGAATCAGTTATAACTATGAAAGTCCAAGCGTGCAAAAAAGCATATTGAAAACAGTTTCAAAATTCTGGGAGAACTCCTAAAAATATCAACAAGAATAAGCATTTTCTAGTTTAATCCTTCACATAAATAGATGCTACTGCTGACAGTGTTTTTTCCAGAGCTGGACTTCCCACTGTCAGCAAGACGCACGCAGAGATATTTACAGCGACCATGTTTTACAGCACATCATCTCCATCCTCTCTGGCTTTCTCAGCATTCACTGAGCAGGGGGGATAAAAGCAGGTATCATGTAGCCGTGACCTCGAAAGCCCCGGGTTGGGCACCGTCAATATGGCGTGTTCTCCAGCTTCTAGTTCTTTGAATTACTGTCCTGACAACCACGTGGGTTGCTATGTGCCTGCTTGTGTAATTTGGCCCTGATTGGTAAACTATATACCTCTCTAATTTCTTATCAACAAGGAAGGGAGACTGACATTAAAACTGAGTTTCCCAAATGTCTTCACTCTGCCCAGTCAGTGTTGATTATCTACATGCCTGGAATAAATCAGGAAAGGCCACCACTCTGGTTCACCAGAATACTCCAGTAATTTAGATTCCTTTCGATGCCACACAATCATAGGAGGCAAGTGTGGAGGTATCAAGACTTTCAAAACCAGAACTGCAAGCATATAAGTATCATTTCTTAAGGAGGAGAAATAGTGAGGAAAGGCAGGCAAAAGGGACCACCAGAGAGGACCGAGATGGCTGGGTTAGCACAAGTTAAGAAAAACAAAACAGTGCTACAAAGCCTAACATTTCTCTTGAGTCCTTTTATTTCCATTCTTCCTCTCTGCCATGCTTCTTTTAAAGTTCAGTATCTCTGCAAAAACTCTTACCTGTTCAGTCTCCCTAGCAACAGCTGTATTGAAATTCACCTTTAATGGTGAGCTTACCAGGAGCCAAAGGTTACCTTTCTGATCTCCAGACTGATGCTGAAGCAAATTTCTCTTTGTGCTGTTCATTGAATGCAGCCTCCACTCTCCAAATCTTAATGGCTCCTTCTCCACCTCCGATGCTTTGACTTTATGCTTCTTTTATAACAATCCTTTTTGGGGGACATGTTTTATAAGGAGTTGCTTATCTATTTGTCTGCCTGTTAGTTTTTAATGTCCCCAAAATGGAGATTGTGTCTTTTTAGAAAATTGTATTCAATATATTAGGACAGTGATGTAGACATGATATATTTGAAGTCTCTAACAGTGGTTCTTAGCAGGGTGATTCTGTTCTCTACCCCGGGGATAAGAAGTGGGGTAGGGGCCATTTGGTCATGCCTGGAAACATTTTGGGTTGTCACAACTTTGGAAGGTGATGCTACTAACATCTAGTGGGTAAAAGCCAGGGACACTGCTAAATGTCCTCCCACTGCTAAGTGCCCAAGAGAGCCACCACAACAAAGTCCCCAGCCCAAAATATCAATAGTGCCGAGGCTGAAAACCCTTACTAACAAAGCTAACTGTCATCCCCAAATAAATCCATATAGGCTGTTTTTCTCAGTAGACCTAACCACCACATTTGTCAGAAATCACATATCAATCTAACCAATAACATTTCCAACCCATAATGTCTTCTTTCCCCAGCATTACCTCATTTAATCTTCCAAACCCTTGTGAGACCTACTAGGTGAATTTTATTCCCGTTTTAAAGAAGTTGAGACCGAGAAGAGTTTCAATGATCTTTGAAGGTTTCACATCTATGAAGATGGCAGTAGAACTTGAATCTGGGGCTTCTGGCTCCACAGCCAGGAAAAAAAAAGTAAAGCCAAGAAAGCATAGAAATTTAGGGTGCGTTGGGAGACCAGCCAGTGGTAGTGAAGAGCTAATAAATTCTAGCTTGCCATAAGGTGAAATTGACCCTTAAGCTAAATAAAGCTAAATTAGTTTGGACCCAAATAAATGGTTGAAGTCTCTGAATGTCTTTTTAGGCAGTTTGAACTTAGTAGAAGTGGAGGGCTGGAGTAGACAGGAGAGTAACTGATTAGATAGTTTCTTTGGAAGGACCAGCCTGGCAGTAGATGGGAGGCTTGGAGAAAGGAGGACCATTTGGGAGATGGCTGCAGTTCTCCAGGTCCCACTTCTAACCAACCAGTAGGAATAGGTGACAGAAAGAGATGCACATCAAATCTTAGAAGTTGCTAGAAGCAACCATAGTCTGCTCCCGATAATGTCCAAGTGTCTGGGAGGGTGAATTACTACCCCGTAGAGGTCTTTGTATACATCGTGTGCCTGTGCTACCACACAGCAAACCAGAGCTACAGCTCCTTAGACTTTCTCTTTCAGCCCAGAAACCTAGATGTATATAAAGTACAAATTCTTGACATATAGTAAATAAAGAATTAACTTATTTCCAGAATTTGAAGGCAACATATCAAGATTTCTTTCCACTTTAACTACTTGAGCCTTTATTAACAAAGTGACCCACCATTGTTTTAGGGTATGAGGGCTTAAAAAAACATAATATAGATGAAGGATGTTGGGGGGTGCTGGAGTTTCTTCTCAATAAATCTGAGTCTGATGTTGAGTTACCAGATAAAAAATATTCTAAGCAGCTAGAATTTCCAGGAGTATATAGATGCTCTCAAAAGAATAATATGCAAACATAGCCCAGAAGCCTTCCACCAGTTATACCTGAGTGAAGTGTATTCTTCTGTGAATATATTTCTCCTTAACCTCCCACAGATGAAACAGAAGCCAGTGTCACCTGTGATCTATTTTTCATGTAACTGGTGGTGGCAGCCTGTTTTGCATTTTCTTTGCCTTCTTTTTAAACATCAGACTAATCCATCATGAACAACAACTGCTTTCATTGTATAGGCCTTTGAATTTCAGAATGTCTCATTTGTTTATTTAAATGAAAAAGAGTTTCAAAACCCCCCAGAAAAGCTAAGAAGAAGATTAGCTTCTCATTTGCAACCACATGTTCATTTTTGCCTCTGGCGTCACCATTGTGAGGACTGTTGAGACACAAATATTCTGAAAAAGCCTGACGACTTGCCTGCAGGTCCCAGCCGCTCTGACCTTCTAGCCCTTTGGCCCTGTCCATAGTACAGCAGATTTAGTGACTTTGTGAGGATTTTCTTCCCAAACCTAGTAATAACTGATCATGTGTTCACCCCATACACCATCGCTCTGATTGGAAACAGTTTGAAACAAAAGAAACGATACTCATTAATGAGTATGTTTCTCTCCTTGGACTTGGACAGCCACATTCCTGTGCATGTGTCCTCTTCTCCAGGAAAGCATTCTTTCTGCTCCAATAATGACAAAAAGCTTCAGAAAGCCTTCTATCATGATATACCTGGCGCACGGAAGATAATTAATTAAATTAGCCAAAATTATGGGTCTGTGGATTACGTGTCAACTATTGAGAATTTACTGAGTTTCTATTAAGTGTCCTTTCCTGCGAAGTTATAGTCAAGCATAATGTGCATTTATACTGTCGTTAAGCAGTGTAGTGAGTGGTTGGATGGCAACGCTAATCTACTCGGAGCGACTGCAGAGAGGAAAAACAATAGTGTCTGATCAGGGGAGACGGATCATTTGGTGTGGATGCTAAGTGTGCTCTTAGAATTCAGAGAATGAGATAAATGAAAGTTGGCGTGCCTAGAGAACACTTTCTGGAGGAAATAACACTTGAACTGGAATTTAAGTCTTAGCATTTGAATATATCACAATGAGGAGATGGAATTTCAAATCTGGAGGGCAACTTAAATAGATAAAGAGTTGGCGTGACACAGTAGAATTAGAGGACAGGAAAGTGGCAGTTTAAACAGGAGGTCTTTCTGACAAAACCTGAATTTTATGTGTAGATATTAAAAAAACAGGTTTTAACCAAGTAAAATTTAAAAGAGCTCATTGATTTTATTAAATAATTTATGAGTCAGGTAGCATCCCACCTAGCAAAGAGAAAAGAGCTCCAGAGGGCTAGAGGAAGGAAAACATTTTCAAAGACCGACAAGGAGCTGAACAAACAAGGATGTCACAAACAAATACAAGAGAAAGGGATTATTTCAGGCAAGGTCACCATATTCTGGGGGACAGTAGAATCTATTAGAAAAAATCCCTCATGGTACTGACCAGAAAATTCCACACTGACCCATTAGGATCACATGTATGGGGAAGGTCAAAACTGTAACCTGGTCAGGTATAAAGTTTTGGTTTGGTGTCATGGGCTTAGCCCAAGTGACTTAATTTTAGGCTTGTTGCTTCTTTTTAACAGAGAAAAAATAACATTAAACAAGGATAAGGGAGAGAGCTGGAAGGACCTAGAAAACTGAACAGGGGAATGCAGACTTGATTGCACATGCAACAGAGTCACTGAGAATCACCGAGAAAAAGACCCAGAGTGAAAGCAGTGTTGGTGTGAGACATGACTGAGTTGGGCACAGGCTGGAGGATAAGTTAGGGAAAAGTTGGTGTGCAGCAATGAGAACTTGCACTCAAGTTCACTGAAGGGGAAGGAAGAAGGCAGAGACGATCCTGAGAGCCCTAGGGAAGGCTTGGTGACTGATGGGGAGTTGGAGGAGGGGGCACCGTTGCAGGGGCTTCCAAGACTAGAAGTGGGAGTGTTATAACCCACAGAATGAAGTCCTCCACAGTTTTAAGAAGGAACTCCTTTCTCTTTTTCCTGGGGAAGAGATTCCCTTTAGACTTTTCCTCAAGAGAATCTGGAGTGGAAACAAAACAAAACAAAACCCAGCTGATGGAAGACTAAATGATATTTCTGAAGAATAAGTCTTTTCAAACATAAAAACGTTATTGATTTGATGGAGTTCTTGATTTAGTCTATTTTTTATTCTATTATAGCAATGTCAGGGTATATATTTTTTGAGAAATAAAATCAATAGGAAAAAAATAGCACTCTATCTTTGTTGTTTTGTGCTCTCATAATGCAAGCTCTTGACTGGTTAGGAAACTCAAAGCTTTTACTCAGTCTATGTTGACATAGCCTTCTTTTACCTCTTACATTTCCATAATTCCTGATCCCTAATACAAGATCCAAAAGTGTACTGAGAATTAAAAAGACTTCCACTTCCTTTTCAATTACTGCCCTCAGCTTTCCATTTCTCTACAAAGACCTCTCCCTCTGTACCCCCAGTCCCAACAGGACAATCTAGTTAACTAGAAAGTGAGTTAACATCCAGTCAGACAGGACAATCTAGTTAACTAGAAAGTGAGTTAACATCCAGTCAGACAGGACAATCTAGTTAACTAGAAAGTGAGTTAACATACAGTCAGAGGCTTGCTGTGCTTGATCTCAGTTCTTTTCACTCTAAGCCAAGGAAACCATCCACCTCAAAGAATGGGAAAAACAGCTTGGCTTCTATTGCAACACACGGCAGTGGGACAAAAAAAACAAACCTTTGGCAATAAACGTAGATTTACACAGGTAACAGACCATGTTTAAATAATTATATATTTCTATTAATTGTTTTTTTTAACATTATGCTGAAACTGTCCATCTATCACCCTGTTCAAACAATGTCATCTCAATCACAGATTTTTTAAGAGGAGTACTTGGCTGTACTGAGCTTTCCTTTATGGATTTTCAAATCAAATTAGTGACTTTATTAATAGGAAAAGAAGATGAACAAAAGTAAGTAGTATAGAGAAAGAACATTGAGTTTGCTTCAGAGATTGATGCAAGATAAAGCTGTAATACTTAGGATAATCCTGATTTTCATTGGTGATACTCACACCAGCATCTTTTGCCTTAGTGGTTTTCTCTTTTCGGATTTCATCCATGACAACACTATCCTTAAATGTGTGGACAAAATGCAATGGATTCTGTACATAAGCTTCTTTCCGATGAAAACATCATGATCTCTTTGCTCAAATCAACCTCATTTTCAACTGCTGAATGCCAAGGTGTAAGCTATGTCAGACAAGTTCAAAATAAGGTCTTGGGCCAGTTGGGAAGACCATCAAGGTCTGAATTCTGTCTTTGCCATTTTCCAGGTTTGTGACCTCGGTTGGTGACCTTGATGTTTCTGTGAAATTAGAATAATGTGTACTATTTGGTTATTGTGAAAATTAAATAAAAATTATATGAAGGACTTAGAAAGCACCTAATGAATATTTAGCACTAAAGAAAATATTATTTGTCATTGTGTCCTATGACCTTTCCATGAGTCTAAGGGACATATTTATAATAAGAAAATGCAAATATCTTAAGCTTATTCTGTAGAAAAGAGAACTTCTTTTATTCTCCAACAAAGCTCCTCTTCTCATTGTTTTATTTATTTATTTATTTATTTTGAGCCCTGAGAGCATCTTTTTTTAATATTTTATTTATTTATTTTTAGAAAGGAGAACTGAGAGAGAAAGAGAAACATCAGTGTGTGGTTGTCACTCGAGTGCCCCCTACTGGGGACCTGGCCTGCATCCCAGGCATGTGCCCTGATTGGGAATCAAACTGGTGACCCTTTAGTCCACAGGCCAGTGCTCAATCCACTGAGCCTCGCCAGCCAGGGTCTCAGTGTTCTTATGTTGACTAATAATATCATTAATCTTCCACTGATTTCAGGTTGGGAACTATTGGTCTTTTTATTGTTTTGTTTTGTTTTTCCCCAGTCCCTTAACACCTGCCTCCTTCCTTCAACCCAATTAATCAATTCTGAATCACAGCCAGTTTTTTCCTTTAAAACAATGGTTTTCTAACTTTTTGTGGTTTATAGACTCCTTTGAGAATTTGTGAAATCATGAAACTCTCCATAGAATAATTCAGTCAATTGTATAAAATTATAGGCCATTTTAAGAATAAACATACCCCTGCAGATACCATACAGGTGTCCACTAGTTGTCTAGGGACTCAGGGTTGGAAACCCCTAAAATATGTTTTCAATCTAGGTGATTTTTTCATTTTTCTGGCCTCCACTCCACATTCAACCCTCATCATCTCTTGCCTAAATCCAACTTGGTCTCCAATTCCAGTGCATCATTTTTCTGATCTGTACTCCACAGTGCACCTAGAATCTTTTTTTCTCTAAAATACCATTTTTCTGACTTCCTGCCATGATGGAGGCATAGGTAGACACACTGTGCCTCCTCATACAACCAAAAGAAGGACAACAACAAATTTTAAAACAAAAAAACAACCAGAACTGACAGAAAATCAAACTGTATGGAAGTCCAACAACCAAGGAACTGAAGAAGAAACTTTCATCCAGACCAGTAGGAGGGGCGAGATGGACTGGAGAGGACTCACGTGGGGAGGCGGCTGGTGGATCAGGGAAAGGCGTGGCGACTGCGAACCGGGAGTCCCACTCCCTTGTGTGGATAAACTGGGAGGAACAACTCGGGAGTGAGACAGATCTCACAACCCAGAGTTCCAGCACGGGGAAATCAAGCCTCAAAGCCTCTGATTGAAAACTCCTGTGGGGACGGAGGCAGCGGCAACGGGAGAAACTCCCAGACTCACAGGAGAGCTCACTGGAGAGACCCACAGGGTCCTAGAGTGAACACAGCACACCCACCCAGGAACCAGCACCAGAATCAGCACCAGAAGGGCCCAATTGGACTGTGGGTAGTGCGAAAAGTCACTGGAAACCGACAGAGTGGAGCAGGCACCATTGTTCCCTCTCAGTCCCCTCCCCCACAAACAGCATCACTACTCAGCAGCGTGGGTTACCCCACCCTGGTGAACACCTAAGGCTCCGCCCCTTACTATGTAACAGGCGCACCAAGACAACAAAAATGGCCCAAATGAAAGAACAGATCAAAGCTCCAGAAAAAATACAACTAAGTGACCGAGAGATATCCAACCTATCAGATGCACAGTTCAAAACACTGGTAATCAGGATGTTCACAGACTTGGTTGAATTTGGCCACAAATTAGATGAACAAATGAAGGCTACGATAAGGGAAATGAAGGAAAATGTACAGGGAACCAACAGGGATGGGAAGAAAAACAGGACTCAAATCAATGGTGTGGTCCAGAAGAATGAAAGAAACATTAGCATATAACACAATGAAGAAACAAGAATTAAAAAAAATGAGGAGAGGCTTAGGAACCTCCAGGATGTCTTTCAACGTTCCAATATCCGAATCATAGGGGTACCAGAAGCAGAAGAGGAACAGAAAGAAATTGAAAACTTATTTGAACAAATAATGAAGGAGAACTTCCCCAATCTGGCAAAGGAAATAGACTTCCAGGGGGTCCAAGAAGCTCAGAGAGTCCCAAAGAAGTTGGACCCAAAAAGGAACACACCAAGGCACATCATAATTATATTACCCAAGATGAAAGAGAAAGGGAGAATCTTAAAAGCAGCAAGAGAAAAGAAGACAGTAAGCTACAAAGGAGTGCCCATAAGACTGTCAGCTGATTTCTCAAAAGAAACCTTACAGACAAGAAGCGCCTGGCAAGAAGTATTCCAAGTCATGAAAGGCAAGGACCTACATCCAAGATGACTCTATCCAGCAAAGCTATCATTTAGAATGGAAGGGCAGATAAAGTGCCTCCCAGATAAGGTCAAGTTCAAGGAGTTCATCATCACCAAGCCCTTATTATATGAAATGTTAAAGGGATTTATCTAAGAAACAGAAGATAAAAAATAGGAACAGTAAAATGACAACAAACTCACAGTTATTAACAACTGAACCTAAAACAAAACCAAAAACAAACTAAGCAAATAACTAGAACAGGAACAGAATCACAGAAATGGAGATCACATGGAGGGTTATCATCAGGGGAGTGGGTGGAGAGAGAAGGGGGAAAAGGTACAGGGAATAAGAAGCATAAATGGTACGTAGAAGATAGACAGGGGGAGGTTAAGAATAGTATAGGAAATGTAGAAGCCAAAGAACTTATATATATGACCCATGGACATGAACTAAAGAGGGGGAGTGTGGGTGGGAAGGGGTGTGCAGGGCAGAGGGCAATAAAGGGGGGAAATGGGACAACTGTAATAGCATAATCAATAAAATATATATAAAAAAGTTATGCAAAATGGACACAATAACATTTTTAAATATAGTAAATAATACAACTAGCTTTCTGGGTGTTATTGCTTAGGACCAGGATAATTTAAACAGAGAATCATTTATGGAAAAATATTATGTAAATAATGTTACAGGTGACTTTCAAATGTGGAAAAAGTTATACAAGTGTTATACAGTGGCTGAAACTGAGGAAACACTGCATCGAAGCGTAAAGTGCATTTTCCTTCATTCACTTTCAAATACTTTGGTTCCCACTTAGGCCTAAATTTCTAAGAACACCATAAATATACCTGTTGTGAGGGTTTTAGGCTACAGGCCTAAGCAACTGAGGGATAATGTGTTATTTTACATATGTATGTATGCATGTATGTATGTATATACGTATATATATATGCTATATATATTTATATGCTCTTATGAAATACTGAGGCATGATAGTTTTTTAGGCATGATAGTTTTTTTAATGTGTTTTATTTTAAAACAGCTCTGGAAACCCAAATAAACTTGGAAACACTTTTTAAAAAATAAAATAAAATACCATTTTTCTTACTCAAATTCTCTTGATTTAAAACAATTTTTTGATACACCGTGATCCTCAAACTTTAGAGTGCATAGTAAGCTGCAGAAATTCTGAATGTGGACTGGGGGTGGGTTCCTCAGATTTCTATACTTTCGAAAAGTTTCCTAGGTGATGCAAACACCAGTAGGCCCAGGCCACAGTTTGAGAAACCCTATCCTCACTCAGATGGTCTCTCGAGGTTAACTTCCTTGCTCATCATTTCATTTACACTAGTCTTTGTACTTCCACAAACAATGTGTTCAGAACTCTTCCTTTGTTTTTATTTGCCCTTCAATCTTGGAAACTCTCTTTACTTTTACGACTGTGATGAAAACCTACTTATTTTTCATTTGTCAGTACAACTACTAACTCTTCAATAGATTCTTTCTTCATTGGTTCCCCAAATGTATTCACACCCATTCTAATACACTGCCATTTTAGCACATGGTGGACTTTCTACTGAATTAGTATTGATAGTGTGCATGTCTCTTACCTTCACTAGATTATACAGCTCTTGAAAGAAGACTAGATCCTATTCCTTATACTATCACAGAGCTCAACACAGAGCCTTATATGTTGCAACTATTCCTAAAATGTTTGCAGAATGACCAGAATTGCTGTTTTTCATATATGCACCGCATTTCTTGAAATATTGCATCTGTATTCTCAGAGCAGCACATCTCACAGTTAAGGTCCAGAAGATGCTCATTTGTAACAGTGAAGCGATGGACTGTTGTGCTGGAGCTGGCTCGTCCCGGCTTGGAAGGTCTACTTGTATGCATTTTCTCCCAGCTCTGAGTTCCGAGCTATCTTTTGCATAAGCTTAAAATTAGTCATGGTGATAGTATTTACACCACAGAAGTCAGCAAACGTTACAAATCAGATTTTGTTTTTATCTCTTTGTTGAAGATGACTTACTAATATACTACTGCCAGGAACCAAACACATCATAGAATTCCTGTGTGCCTTCACAGAATCAAATCTAACAGGAAAAACTCATTTAGCAATCCTGCAACTCACTGTTTGTAAGTAAAAGGGCTAAATGTAGACCAAATCCTTGGAAATGTTACTGTCCAGAATAACAGGGAATAGAGGAGTGCCCAACCTGCAGCCCGCAGCCCATGGCCTGCATGCAGCCTAGGATGGCTATGAATGCAGCCCAACCCAAAATCATAAATTCACTTAGTGAATTTTTTGCTCATCAGTTTTCATTAGTGTTTGTGCATTTAATGTGTGGACTAAGGCAACTCTTCATCTCCCAGTATGGCCCAAAGATGCCATAAGGTTGGACGCCCCTAGTAGAATATATCAAGGCACCAAGATCTAAGATTTTCCATGTAGAAACTATGAGGCTTTAGGCAAATTGCTTGAATTTCTTCTGGGACTTGTTATTTTCACCTAAACAGTAGAAAAAGCAATGCCTTCTCCAACCTATCTCAAGAGCTACATTGAAGAAAACACTAGGGAAGCCATGTATGCAGAGCATGCATGTTAAAAATTATAAACTGCTATCAGCATGTGCTCTTTTCATCCCTGAGTTCCCTGATTTGGTTTTTACAAAGGAGACACTGGCCAATGAGAAAGCAACAGTTATTCATTTGCCTTTGCTAATCAATTTAAATTCATGAAGTCAGTGCATGTTTCAGGCGCTGCATGTGCTACCTGTTCTCTACCTGCTCTATCAACCAGGTTATGGATGCTGCCCCTGCTGCCAGAGATTTTCCCTTTATTCTCCCTTTCCTTAGACAGTGAACCATAGAACAACCTGATCTTTATCACAAAATTTAATGAAATGCAGACATTTTGTGTAACTAGTCTCCCTACTCCCCATAATACAAAAATAAATGAATTGATTAGTGATTGACTTCAAAGTGAGTAATTGAGCTTTAATGGGTTTATAAAAGGGATTGAAATCATGGCAATAAATTAAAAGCAAAATAAAAGAGTAAACAGGAAAGGATGTTTTACAACGTGGTTCCATTACAGTCTATACTAACCAGATTAAAAAGTAATTGCCATGTCAAGAAAAATTATAGTGGCCTCTGTGCAAAATGAAAGAGCATGGAGCTTTCTTTGTGTGCAGGGTATAAAACAGACAGAAAAAAAGAGGAAAGGAATGCAGGGAGTAGGAGAGGGCATGCCACTTTCTCCTGGTGGGCATTATGTGGTCCAATATCTGAGATCTCTCCTTAGAAATAGCCATTATCATCAACACATGCTAATGAGCCACCCAATTGCAACTGAACTCTTTAATGTCCACTATTGTTATTGTATAACACAGCAAAGTATATTTATGACTATGTGAGTTATACATTTTAAATGTCCTTAAATCAATGACATTGAAAAGATAGAATATTCTCAATAATTTAGGAAATTTTTAGTAAACTCTTTTAAAAAAATAAAAAGAGTCATATATAATTTAAAATAAGAGACTCTTGTGAATGGAGAATCAAAGCCACCATAAAATAGGGAGATTCTGTAAGTAAATTAGATGTAAATATAGTTTCCATGAGTCCTGGGATACGTCATGGGGCACTTAAGAAATTGGATGCATAGAACCCACAGCTCATTATCTCTGAGAATTCATGGATGGCTGGTGAGAAGCCTAAAAAGTGGTAAAGAGCAGATGTAGTAGAAATTTTTTAAAATAATTGTCTCTGGAAATTCCACTACTTGAGAATCTGCTCTAAAAAACAACTGAAAAAGTGTGAACATCAATATTCAAGATGCAGCATCCGTTCATTCCTTTTATAAGCAAAACCATTGTGTCAAAGTATGTACAGGGAATTGTGCTGAGTGCAATATCTATGGCAGAGAAGAGAAATTAACCAAACTTTCCTTTAGACACATCTATACATAAATAAGGTCTTCCAAATTAGACGGCGAACACTTGTATGAGGTTCCTGGGAAAGAGTCAAGATGCTCAGACAAGGAATGTGTTATGAGATACTGTTTTCTAGGGGTGCTGAGGTCAGCCTTTCAATACCTGGAGAATCTTGACCACTAACAAACTCTTACATATCAGACAAAGAGTGGCCATGCCAATAGAAAAGAACAGATCTGTTTGTACTTTCCCTGCTTACTAAATAGAGCACAAAGCTTGGCTTTTATTGTGCATTTACTATTAGAATCTATAATCCTTCCTAGACTGAGGTCAAGGAAATACATAGGCAGATGCTCAGATAATTCCACAAAATAACTACCCCCTCACAGACTAGTCACTCATTTAACGATACTCACCTTTACTGCCCCTTTCACAATCCTTCTCTGAGTAGATCTGAGAGGGAGATGACACATTGATTGAACTTAAAAGATCAAGTGTTACTCCAAATGACGTTACAGGGATTGAGTAGAAAAGTGGCACTCCTTCTTTTTCAGTTTCCTTATTTTGAAAAGTGAGATACATTTTTCTTCTGGTCAGGCTGTGCTTTAAAAAGCCCATGACCATGAAAGAAGTGGCACAGTGCAAGTTGATTTAAAAACTTGGAAAGAATTTTATGTCAAGTTGAAGAATTATTTATCTTCATTTTCATTAAAGCTCTTGTTTTTAG
>VMDR010027723.1:0-13457 GCA_007922815.1 Macrotus californicus | reverse complement strand
CTGTCTGTGAGTTGATGCCACCTGTAATTTTCAAAACTTCAAAGTATTGGATCTTTGTACATTTTAAAATTTACTGATAACTTGAAATACGATCATCTTATAGTCGGCATACTGACTTGCATAGATTATCAGGTGGTCCAAATATGATCATTATATTGCAACTGGGGAGAAATATATTGGCCTTGCTGGTAAACACTGCAATCTCACAGCTGCCAGCGAGTTATGAATCAAGTATAAAGGTAATCCAAGAATTAACATATTTTAAAAATAATTTCAAGTCTATGAATCTTGCTGTGTACGTGTGGTTACTTGAAGATCCTTAGTAAAATAAATACGTATAGACTATAAACTTTTCAAAACCCCTGTAGTTCTATTGAGCTTTGAAAATATTTAATCCTCTTGATGTACAAAATACCTGGAGCATCTGGTTTCCTCACCGTTACTCCAAGCAATAAGCATGTCACAGCATGTACATCCTCTGAATAAATTACTACACAAGCCAATTATTAGGGTCATCAAAACAGCACACGGCCTTCCTGCAGCTCAAAAGGAGAAATATACAGCCTGTGTAAATTGTTTCCTTTAGTGGAAAGAGTTGGTGGATTAAAAGGAAAAAGAAAGTGTGCTTCACTTGGCTGATGACACAAGTTTCTCAACGTTGTCTGTGTTAGAAGATTTAACCTTCCTTAAGCATCGTTTGTATGTTGTCATCTGATTCTAGAAAGTAGAACGTTCTATATCACTTGAAGGTACTGTTCCAAGTTCTTCAGTATTCCAGTCAAAACCTGTTTGCTGTTTGGTTCAAAATAATTAGCATTCACTTGCCATCAACATTAATATCAATATACTTAGCATAATCTCACTTGTCATCAACATCAACAACATATATATATATATATATATATATATATATACGCATATATACATATGTGTAGATATATTATATAATTTGATTTTAATAATTTGTCAGTATGCAGCTTAATAAAACTCATATTAAGATAATAGACACTAACTGCATAAAGGCCCTATTTAAACATTGGCTGTAGTCACGATGTTTTGTGATAATATCATGTAGTCTAACTGGCCAGTGGGCTTAACCAGAGCATCAGAACTCCCATACTACCATAGACTTGATTCTCACTAAAGTTACCTATTATGCCAGATTTAGGGTTAAAAAATATACTGTGAATTTTGACAAAACTATTATTATAATTGCTAATTTAATTTGATTTCATTTCATTTAAATATTCCCTCACCCCAAACTACCAGGTGGTTAAAGTTTGCTTGGTTAGCTTTTAAATATTCTTCAATGACTAGTACCTCTGTTTCTTTCTTATAAATATCTCAACATGTGCTCCAATCATCCCATTGTTCTGTTTTAGATAATGACCTTTGTCCTATTTTTAGTACATTGTTATCTGGCCATTTAGGTTTTTTTTTTTTTTTTACATAACCCAATAAGGTCATGATCCTTTCTTGTATCTGTGAGATTTAAGTATTTGCACGTTGGTGATATTTGGTGTAAAAACATGGTGTTTCACGCTTCCCTACATTTTGTACAGAGGTACAACTAACTAAAAGAATTTGAGTTGACTAACTTTTCACGCAAAATGTCTTTGGGAAGAAATCAAGAAGAAACTGATCATTTTAAAATTTTGCTTTGTGAAGAACTTATCAGATTCACTTTTAAAATAATAGCTTCCCCTTATCCCACTTACTCTAAGAGTCACAGCTACAAGCACTCTTCAAAACTTAAAATTTCTCTATTGCCAGTTTCTTAGATGAGGCTCTCATCATCTTTCACTCAAAAAACAGCATTATGTCCTCAGAAGTGGTTATACAGTTCTCTTCACTAAAAAACATCTGATTATTTTAACTTCTTATTTAGACGGTTTCCATACTTGCTATGTTTATTAAACATGCAGGACCAAGTATGCTTTGATTTGGATGACAATGTTCACAAAATACATATTGTGAATAATTATCTACATAGTCACTACACAATTTATGTCTATGTGATGTCAGTATTTAGCATATGTTTAATCAATTTCATACAATACATACATTTGTCTCTTAATGATACATGCAAAAAATTGGAAAGAATGATCAATATGTAATTTACTTCATTACATTAAACGTCTACATTCTATATGATGCCACATATATTTTTGTAAGAACAAAGTATTAGAGATATTTGAATAAATAGAAGTCATACAAGAAATGTGAATTTTACCTTATTAGGGTCTGAGTATGCTTATTTTCCTGTAAATGTTTGTGAGGTTTCCTCTGGGACACATTTAATTTAGAGTTTGAATGTTGAGGTTCATTATGATTTTATGATTGTCTAGGTGTGTCCAGAATAGCCCTCTGTATAGTGTATATTATTTCTAACTTCTGAGGCAAGATATTCCTGAATGTTCTGTACATTCTCTTATAGATTTTGAAGTTTTTTTGGTCTGGCTGGTGGACACAGACACTGTCCTAGACTTGTATGAACACGCAGCACTGTTCTCTAACAATTTTGGAGTTTTTTAAGCTCAGCCTTGGGCAGGTCACTTAAACAGTTTTGTTGATTACTGTTCAGACTCTATTTAGATATGCAGGTATCTATTTGAAAATCTCTTCATAATGTATGTTGTATCTCCAGCCACATTTTTTTCTTTCAACTCTCAGCTCTGTCCCCTCAATTCATGGAGTTCCTTGTACTCTTGTCTCACGTTCCCTTTCCCTGCCTCAGCCAGGGAACTCTCTCAAGGCAGTTAGTGAGGAGAGTATCATATTTATTTTCCATCTCTCAGAAAGCATTTTCCATTGTCATCTGGTGTATTGAGAACCACTGTGTATGTTCATATAGGTGGCATGGATAGATGGAGAAAAAGATAGATAATATAGATGTAATAGATATAGATGTATATGTAGGTCATGCAGATATAAGCATATAGTCATTGCTTTGGGGTGATTTGATGTGGAGAATAAATCTGGTCACTGATACTCTGTCTTGGACAGAGGTGGTAAACTCTCAGAAAATATGTTTGTTTTAAATGTTTGTAATTTAAGCATGAGAGATATTGGTATTGACATCCTTGAGAAATATTTATATCCAATCAAATGTTTGATTGTTGTACCAAATAATCTTTTCCATCACATGTGAATGAAGCTCTGATCTTTCAAGGAAGCATGAGCTACAACAGCCACAAAACTTGAATGCTACTTTTCCTGTGTATGTATACGAATGATTTTCTCGCAAAAATATACCACAAAATCACTTGATAACCTAATAAAATGCAGATGCTGGTGCACTGCTCTAGATTAAAGCCAAATCTCTCATGTGGGCCATTTAAGTAAGCATCATAATTATTTTTTTAAATTTTCATCCTCCTAAATTTTGAGAGCCCTATTCTATCTTATTCATATCTTCTCTCTCTTTCTTCTTGGTAAACGTGTTCTTTTAATCATATAAACTGTTTTTAATTTTTGCAGAATACAGCACCATCAGTTGTGAAGATATGGATATAATTAGCAATGATTGAAGATTTAGTATGCATCCAGCACTGTGCAAGGCATAGTTCAGGAGGTAGTAATGATCACATATAATTTTTTGATGAGAAACCAAGAATCATTTACATATCTTTTGCACACACTCTTGAAGCTCAGGTTTCAAACTTTCTATGTCTGACTCCAAATCTAAAATTTCTCTATGAAACCCCTCCATGATGTGACTCGGCCATGTTCTCTCCTTTACTCTGGCTTTCTAAACTATTAGAAAATGTCTTTGCTTTGTCTTCCCAATATCTACCCCCTTTCTCCTGGAACTGGCCTCCTGCTCTGTTTGTTTGGGTTTATTTTTTATGATTGTTCAATGACAGTTGTCCCTGTTTTCCCCCATTACTCTCCTGTCTTACCCACCCCCAACCTACCACATTCAACACCCCCTCCCTGTTGTCTTTGTCCATGGTTCTTTTGTACATGTCCCTTAATTTGTTCTTTTGTGTCATCATTTCCTATGACAGTCCACCCTAACTCAGCCTCACCAGATGACCAAACGAATAGAAATATAAAGTTTCAGTATAACATGGAGGCATACATAATATCAGTCAAGTTTATAGATAAAATATTAACTATAGCAACTAAACTACTTTTTAATTATTCATTTATATAATTATATTTAAAACAAAATTAAAATTATAAATATGAAACATAAATATTTCATCTATTTTTAAATGCCTTGGAAAGTATTTCTGAGTCAAAAATGTAATATTTTTCTCAAGAAGCTATTTTTAAAAACAATTAAAATATAAATGGTTTAATATTTAAAGCAGCACAATGTATAGGAAGAAACATTTTTTTTGGTAGCATAAATAAATAACGGCCCAGATAATAGCATCAGATTATCAGCTATGCATTTAACACAATTTATATTTATGTGAGAAAGAAAAAAGTATCATCATGAATAGTATTAAACTTTGTCAGGAGCAATAAAGATAAAAGTACTTATTATAATCATCCAGAGATAAAACTTATATTCAATGCCTTAAATCAAAAGTATAATTAAATAAGAATAGGTCAGATTTTTAAACATTACATACACCTGGAAAACACTTGAAACCTATTTGCCAATCTTGTCATTTTAACTTGCTGTGTCAGCTTTGTTTGTTCAATTGTTTTGTTTTTGTAAATCAAATAGTTAAAGCATCTGACAGATAGATATTGGAAGTCACATTTTATCTTCTTTGGTCAACATAAATCTTCATACATTCTGTGGGTGTTTAGCCAACAATACATTTAAAAAAAACTTCTAAAGTGTCTTAGAATAACTTGTAAAATTTCCTTTTGCTTGATTTTATTCTATTTTACAACTTAACCATGTGGTATTGCTGTCTACTGGGGTTGTAGTAAAAGGCAATGTATGTTGAGGCAAATGTGTGAGTGGCTGTGGCTGTGTACAAGCACATGGGCGATTTATAACCTTGCTAGTGTTATAAGGATGTTGATAAACAGGCAAGGACTTTGAAAATGTCTGCACCTGCTTCTTCTCCATGACTTAGAACAAAGATATTATGTTCACTGCTGTGTGCTTCCTGAGGGCTAATGAAGAAAATCTATGCTGAGCATTATAAAGGATAACAAAATGTTTAAGACTTTTATTGTCTACCTGATACATCCCAATGGATCCACAGGGATCTTTCTAAACTCTTTTAACCATTCCAATTTTACCCGATTCCCTTCCCGCACCAACGCAGCTCTGCAATCGAGTGTACCGTACTGCATGATACTTGTTTATGTGTCTGCATCCTCTAGGTTGTCCCAATAAAGGCAGAGTTATCATCTCTGTCTCAGCTTGTATTTCCAGCAACTAATTCAGACACTGGCTTTCAAGCCTGGGCTGCATAAACACTTATTTGTTGTAGGCTTATGATTAAATGATTAGATTTTTCTTCTCAAAAAACTTAGGATTTAGTTGGAAAGATAAGTATCACCTGTTCGAAGCAATCCAAGGCAGTATAGATAAAGTGCTCCGTAAATAGCGTATAACATAAAGAGTTGAGTGGATAGAATGATTTTGAAACATTTATAGATATAATTTCTTAATTATAAGAAAACTATGTAATTATGTAATTTAGCAGTCTTCCTACCAAGAGAGTGAGACAACCAATCCATGAAAAGTAAAATGATTCACCAGAAAGATGAAAATAAGCCGTTTAAAAAAACAGGTCAGGCACGTGCTTCATTGTTCATAGTGCAGCATAGCACTGTTCTATTTTCAATGCTATATTTATCTTTTAATGTGGGGTTGCCTCCAATTGGCTAAAAATACTGCACCTTTTTTTAGTTCAATATTTGAAGTTTAAAAAAATGTTCAGTTTAAATATAGCGTTAACTTGTGTCTGATTTTCAATCCTATCATTTGTAACATGTGAATATGCTTCTGTAAAGCATAGCCTATATGCCTATCTTCTACTCTCTCAGTCATAATCTGGACTGAATTTAAAAATAGGGTTTACTTACTCCAGGTAACTATATATAAATATATCCACATGTGTTCTTAAATTGGGGATTACCATGCCCAGCATTTTTAGAAATCTACACCTGGTCAACCTTTATATGCAGTAATTGGAACAATACAAGACAATAAGATTGTCCAACTTGTGATTCTTGCTTAACACATAACTGGCTTGAATATTAAATTTGTATGAAAAAATAATTGTCTCTCTTCTTAGCCACTTTGGATTTATCTTTCCCTTATTTGAATCCTGGTATTATAAATTATTCTAAGGTGCTAATACATTATTTCTAAGATTGATGATCTTATTAACTTTATTGGCTGTGCCAACACAAAAGACTGAAATTCTTTTTGGTGCCCAGTCTTATCTGGTTGATTTTAATCAAGATTTATCTTTCTTCTGATGAGCTTTGTGACCACTGACTGCTTGCTTATGCATGAATCTAAAAAAAAAAAATGGTTAATTCTCTTTTGAAAATGTGGGCTCATTAACTATGCTGCAAGTGGTGTTCCTCAGAAATGGTACCTGTCATTCCAATTGTCAAAAGTTTAACGAAGCTACTCCATGGCATTGCTCTCAGGGATCCATTTCATTTGGCCAAGCTGACTGCAGGGACTTTGAACTGACCTCGCCTGCACCTGAGAACAGGAGCTCTACAGAGCAGCCCACAGGGCCACAGGCAGATAGAAGTTCCTGAGGGA
Organism: Macrotus californicus; assembly: GCA_007922815.1. NCBI lineage: Eukaryota > Metazoa > Chordata > Mammalia > Chiroptera > Phyllostomidae > Macrotus > Macrotus californicus. The sequence goes on along the minus strand of VMDR010027723.1, from coordinate 6,754 downwards.
ACTTCCCTAAAATCCTGTTTGAGTAACAATGTCCCCTGTCTCCTAGACTGCTCCTCTTGCACACCGCTTAGATAAGACCCCTGTGGAGCTTACTGAAACACTGCTTATTTGGTTTGAACTGACCAATTTGGCCCTAGCCCAGAGACTCCAAAGCACACCACCCATGGACCTTAATAAAGGCACGTGCCCCAGGTGCTGCCCTTCTCTCTGCTTGCACCCTACCTTGACCTGCCTGGGTGGCTCCCCTGGGCATGCCATATACTCATCCAGGACCTGTGAGTCATAATTATCTCTATTTCTATTTCTCTTGGGGTGTTTTTATCACTTGCGTTCTGGTGCCTCACATCAATTTTAAATTTACCAAATCATAACACCAGAATGTAAAATATATCACATCTCCCCCATCAAGGAAAAGATGTAAAAAGCACCTTGATTAAAGAACAAAGTGGCATTTTTAATTTATATTATCTGAACATAATGAATAATATTCATAATAATGTTAAGTACTTTTGTGGATCATGGAAAGATGGTATGATTGTACTTATAATAAGATAGAAAATTTTATAATTACTGTATGAAAATGTTTATAAAAGAGGTTGGTTTCAAAACTTTTATTAATATTTTTGAAAACAAAGGCTCATTTTCTTACTAAAACATAAAGGGACAATCATCTCAGATCTTACTTTTCCTTCCTGGGATATCAAGACCGTGAAATAGTGGGTTTAGAGAGCTGCTTTAATAATTTTGCTGAAAATCAGAGCAGAGAAATAATATGGTAGTTGTTTAAGAACATATTGTCAAGATAAATGTCTGTGTCTTTTTCTTTTAATGTGATATAGTAGGGCTCACTTTTAAGCTTAAAGGGAATAAATCCAGTAAAGTGAAAAATAATTTCATTATAAGAAACGAGGAGGAAAATGCTGCAGTAACTCCCGAGTTGTGCATTGAGAATGAGATTTCACTGAAGAAAAGGTTAGGTATAGATGGGAAAAACGTTTGTATAATTAGCAATGCAGGAGATGCATTGTCAGTGCAGAAGAAAATAGTACGCATAAATATAAGTGCAAGGTAAGTAGAATGTATAAATTGCATAGATTTGATACCAGGTTTTTTCACATGATTACATCTACTTTCTTGCAGAAAGAAGCAGCAAGTAATAAGTTAAAATTGAGAGAAGGCAATAAATACTGTGGAATAAAAGAACAAGTAGAATTTAGAAAATGAGAGTGAACTTATTAAGAAAATATATTGTTGATAAATATTAAAGAGTAGCTTGTTCGCTTTGGAGGAAAGTTGATTGTGTTTTTATCTTGGCTTTTCTATGAACTATATTATCTGAAAGAAGTCACTTAATTGTTCTATACCTAGTTTCTCTCACTGTAAATTCATAATCATAAAGGCAACTACATCATAATGTTTTGTGGTGATTAAATTTGTTTCTATATTTAAAGTGCTTAGAAAATATGCTTTATAGTTTTGTTTGTTAACAAGCATTTAAAATTTGTGGTCATAGTTTAAAATAAAAAGAACTCTGAATGTTCTTTGTTGTTTTCATACAATAACCACAGCTTCCCTTTACAAAAATAATGCAGGTGGCATTTTTTTTCTAGGAGATTTCAGTGAAAAGACAGCAACAAAATAATTAAGTCTGCATGCCAAAAAGCAATATTGATGTACTTCATGTAAGTCAAGTTGGGTAAGAAGTTAGAGTAAATGAGGTGGACATCCGAACAGGATAAATGAATACTGAGATGTGTGTGCTATATATAATATATGAGCATTAGAGATAAAACATTGTGGAAAAAATGAAGAGATAAAATCAAGACTGTGGAGGTGATACAAATATCAGTGACAAAAAAGACTTGTATGTTTAGCATAGAAGACAGTGGCTAAACTAAAAAGGTGAAAAGATTATTGGAAATTAGAAGATAAAGAAACTGAAACTAGATTCTAGCCTCCATGGTGTTAAATGGTATTTTAGTTATTAGGACTATCCATGGATGATTTCTTGGTACATAGGATATCATTTCTACACCCTGTGAAAGTCACTTTGTTCGATGAAAAATATACAAAAATAGCACATTGTATTTCAAAGTGAAGTTTTAAGAATCAATGCACAAATCACCATTTTCTACCTCCTCCTGTTACAATAACCTAATCCTAAGTGAGTGATTCTCTTTCAGTTGGGGCCCTTAAATAATTAAGACGAGAAAGCCTCCAACAACCCATTTGGACAAGTATGAAAAATAAAGAGAAATACCCTAATTGTTTAAGCCACTGAAATCAGGTCATGTTGTGTGTAGCATGAACCATCCTGATTAACAAGTAGATTGTTAATGCAGATGCTGAAATATCCAAGAATAGTGCCTATTCTAAGAGTGGAGGGTAAGAGGCTAAATCCTTCATGAATAGTTGTGAAAAATCTGGACATTAATAGGGATAATGAATACAATGGTTTATGCGGATATCTGCCTTTCAGGCCTCAGACATATTTTCTCTTAGCTGGTGGGAGTGTTGGAAGTTGAAGAGAGTCAGACAGTTTCTTTCGATAAAGGAAAGCTGCCTTGTCCACAAAATCCCTTTTGAGGGCATCCCTAACCAATAGCTGGTATTCATGTGGGTGTAGATGTCAGTCTCCTTGTCTTTAAGAAGGACAGTTTAGAAGAGTCATCCTACTCCAAAGCTTCCAATAGGATTACCTGAGGCCTTTGTTGCCGCATTGCAGTCCCAACCTTCATTCTGCCCTGTACTGTGTTTTCTCAGGGCACTCTGCAAAAACATTCCTGCTTCAAAATGTCTATTCCAGTATCTACTCCCTTGGGACAGGCTTATTACAATGGTTTCTAACAGCATTTGAAAATAACAGGCTCTTAGATGAAAATTTAGCTGGATCATCCATTGGTATGGTAGCAATGTGGATCCTGTAAATTGTAGTAGGTGAATCAATAAAATCTCCTAATGCAGAGGAGCAATACAGTTGTTCAAAAATTCATGTATGGTGAACTGGTATGAAATACTAATGGAAGTAGGAGAAAATACATTATGATGAGTGTACTATTTATGATCTGCACTTCAATGGACTTAGATGCTTGCTACTGAGTATCATTAATGCCTTGGAAAAGGCAGTGAAAGATGAAGGAGGGATATTTACCAAAAGAACATTAAGTGTGAAAGTGAGGAAGCTGTGGCATCTTATAAAGAGATGGGATGAAGGAATATTGGAGTATCAGGCATAAATCATTTATAGGAGCAGCACAGCTCCAGAGAAGAATAAATTCTGTCCATTCAAGCTAGTTATGTCAAGGTCTTGGCTCAGCTGGTTTTGACCCTACTTGGGATGGAATAAGTCTACGCAACTTTGAATTAAGAAACCTATGTTGGTACACTTTAAAACCCTGAAACAAGATCTTTCCAAACCATTTATTCTCACAAAGGTGACTCGTTCCTACCTGTTAAAGATTATTACCATTTCCCCACAAATGTCTGTGCCTTGTAAGGAAATACACACTCCCTCCACACCTACTTTTATCTCTCTTTCTGATCAGTAGCTCTGATTAGGTCACACTAACACAAGATTGCAGAACTACTGGACCCAGTAAAGGAGGAAAAGGATTACACCCTGATGAAGCTGCAAGACTTAGCCAGCGAACTCTCAGGATCTGGGAGATCATGTGTAACACTTAACCTTGAGGGAGAGTCTTGAAGATTAGATAAGAGCGTATTTACTTCTGTGCATGAATTTTTCCACGAACATTATCGACACACATGCAAAAGCCCCAGGAGACAGAGCTAACTCACAGTAACAATGGCAGATGTATGCTTTGTGAAAGAGGATGCCTGCACCAAATAAAGTAGAAATCCTAGCACCATCATGGAAAAAGATAGGAGAAGGAAACATATTGTTTAATGAGTTGTACAAGCTATGATATTAGAATGAGTATATTTGGTACTTGGCAGAATTTGCACATGTCGTCCTTAGTCTGTGGGCTAACAGTTACTGTAATGACAAGTGCCAGGCAGAAGACCCCTGCCACCAACCAAAAGTGTGCTTCAGAATAATAAAAACATATCCCACTGGGGATGGGGAGACGAATAGTGCTCCCCATTATATTCCTATTTAATTCACAGTCCTCGAATCCACAAAACCAGATGGTTCCTCTAGTGTTCAAGTAATACTTTACTTACATCTATAGCACATTAACATGACATTAGAAATATGGGGAGGAGCCATTGGTCAGGGTAATCTGTTATTTCTCATTGCTATTACACAGGAGTAACAGACACATTTCAAATTCATTTGGAATAAGAAAGAGTGTAGATTTACATTTTGGCCCTAGGGAAATGTTAATTCTTCTGCTTTCTGAAACAGTCTAGCACAAAAAAAACCCCTGGAATTTCTGTACATTTTTCAGAAATCACAATGGTCCAATAAATAGATGATGCCATATTAACCTGTCTGGATAAGAAAGTAGTGTCATGTATAATGGCCTAGTAGGGCACATGGCCCCAGAAGGTGGGATATTACCCTTAGGAAGGTTCACCACTTACTATAACATCAGTTGTATTTTCAAGGGCACTGTGATTTGGGGTATGATACTAATTCTTTCAAAGTATTGAACAGATTAATATAATTTGAACCTTTACTAATAAAGAGGAAGCAGTTTTGTGCTTGTAGGCCTCTTTAAATTCGGGCACTAGCATATTCAACACTTGGAAAGAGTACTCTGATTGGCTTGCCAAAGACACAAAGTAAAGGCTGTTAGCATTGATAGAGCCCAGAAAAGGAAAACCCTCTCTAACAGAACAAGACTGTGTTAAGTATTTCTGAAATTAGGCTCTCATAACCTAATCACCTCCAAACTGCCCCTCCCCCTAATGCCATTACCTTGGGGTTTCAGATTCAACATATAGATTTTGGGTGGACACAAAATTCAGAACATAGCAGACCAATATCTAGAATATGTAATGATCTCTCACATCTTAACTTGAAAAGAATAGCAATTCAATCAGAATGTGGATAGAAGATACACATAGGCATTTAACCAAAGAGTATATATGTTTGGCCGATATGGACAGAAAAAAATGTTGACCATTATTAGCCACTAGAGAAATGTAAACAAAGTCACAATGAGATGTCCCTATACACCTATGGGGGAGGGGGGTGTGGAGGTAGAAGACAGTATGGGGGAATAAATGGTGATGGAAAAATAATTAACTAATTAATTTTAAAAAGTGGTGATGATACAAATTGTTGGTAAGAAATCATAGAAACTGGCTCTCTCACATATTGCTGATTGGAGTATAAGATAATTAGCCACTCTGAAAAATAGTTTGGCAGTTCCTTTTAAAACAGAAAAAGAAAGTTGTCATAACACCCAGTAATTATCCTCTTTCACATTTATCACAGATAAACTGAATGTATTTTTTGCTCATAAACTTGTAATATGCAGTACATAAGAAAAAGCAACCACTGCTTGAAAAGCCTGAAAGCAAGCATTATCATCTGGGTAGTATTCATTTGGACAGCCAGAGGAATTAAGAAAGAGCACAGTAGAAAAAAGGAAGTTAATAGCAAGAACATAAGATATTGTAGATTCAGCTGATGATGTACAATAACATCCAATGGACAAAGCAAAGAGTTGGCATGGTTGTCTGTCTTCCCAGATGCAACACTGTGTGACCTCATCTAAGTACAAATGACTTTGAAATCTACATAACTATCTGCTAACATACACTTCAATTGTAGGCTATCTAATTACTTACTGATCAGCACCTCCATTGGGCTATTTAATAAACATCATAAGTTTGACACAACCAAGATAGAATGTATGGTATGTCCACTCCCAGACTTCTTTCTTCAGTATCTTCTTAATCATTAATAGTATCCATTCACCTTGATGCTGTAACTTAAACCTTGAAGTCATCACTGATTTTTATTATTTTTTAATTACTTTATTGTTGTTCATTTACAGTTGTCTGCATGATTTTTATTTTTTTAACCTCACAGCTCATCAGTGAGTTCTGTCAGTTTTATTAAAAATAACTCCCCAAATGTAACACCTTTTCACCACCTCCAATACCAAAATCAATCCCACAACATCCGCATCTCTGATCTGGATCAGTTTGTTTACCTCCTTTTCCAATTCCCTGTTGTCATTTATTTCCCTGGAGTCCCTTTACCTTCCTTATAGTCTGTCCTCTGAAACAACTTGTGTGATACTGTGTTGTGCAGGTCACATCCACTTTTGATCAAAATTCTCCCATGCCTTCATGCCACGTTAGATTAGCACCTTGCAAAACTGCATGGATCCCTAAAGTTATTGCTAGAATCTCTTTACCTCCCTCCTCAGAAGAATCTTTCCTATGTCCTCTTAGCTACAGTCACATTGCTTCTATTTCTTCCTTGAAAAAGCCAAGACTACTGTCGTCACCCTAGAACCTTTGTACCTGCTGCCTTCTGACCTGACATGCTTTCACTACAGATATTCCCAAATAAAGTTTTTGTTTAAATGTTACCTCCTCGGAGAAGATACTTAGTGATTATTATCAGAAACACCAGGTCTTCTCCATGCATCCCTAATTATTAATCTAATTTGTTTTGCTTCATAGCAGTGACCATTACATGAGGTTGTATTATTTACTTTCCCCCTTTATTATAATCCGTGAGAACAAGAATTTAAGTTCCATAAATCAAGCCCACGTGACCCCAGCAATAAGAAGTGACTTGCACATACAGAATAACCAGCAAATATAT
>VMDR010027722.1:0-13454 GCA_007922815.1 Macrotus californicus | reverse complement strand
AACATTACATATCAACGTGCTTCAGATATTTGACTTTGAAGTTCAAACATTCAACCAAACATCAATGAAGTCTTATTTTTTTAATTTTACTATAAAGACTTGAAATGAAAGTGTATATACTATCCTCTGAGTCTAAAGTATCATAGAAAGTTTTTACTAGGTTTATTAAATGGCTTATTTTAAAGAATCTTATTGGTTTTACAGGAATGTTTCAACTCTAAGGTAAGACATTTACTTTAGAACTTTTTTGCTGTTCTCATGAATATATTTTTCCTGTGACCGTGTAAATAGCTAAGATCTCTCCTCTAGTAATCGAAGATTTGTCCTTTGTGGCACTCATGTCAAAGCCATGTCTACTGAAGAATCTTCCAATGGGAGTCTCTCAGTAGAATTTCGACATTTGGTGAGTAAATTTACACGGTAAAATCACACAAGCTTTTTTTTAGGTCAGACAGATTTTTACTAACAGGGCTTGCAACTCAATATATGTTGTTTCCTAGTGTTTCTTGTGTGAGATTAAGGGACATATTGAGAAATAAAACATGCCATTATTGAAGGATTTATTATGGTAGAAGGAACAATGAAGCTAAACTCAGAAGGTCTGAGGTCTTAACAAAGGTGAAGTAGTACCTAAATATATATAGTGATTGGTCCGTAGATTTTGGTGATAATGTCAGAAATAATTCATCTTATAATGGATAGACATTCCTGGGTTCACTTTTCAGATCTCCTTAAGAAATGATATCCAGTAACAAGTCTAGCTAGACACTTTCATTTTAGGAGAATTAGCTTGGGGGGAAATAGGATGTTCCTGGTATGACAACTGCATAGTGTGGCTTGGCATGTCTAGAAAGCTTCTGACCCAGCCTCATCCTGTTGCTTCTTGTTTTTTACCACTTCCTCTTAACCTAGAGTTCTCTTCTTGCTTCCTTTCTAATTCTTTGCATAGTTCTTAGATTCCCAAAGCCCCTACTGCTTTTCTCGCCAGAAACATGTTACTCATCTGGTTTGTTAACATTTAGGAAATATCTCACCTGAATTTTGGAACACCCCTGAATCAGCCTCAAAAGGTCTGTTTTTAAAAGATAAAAAATTTATATTAACAGAAAGGTACCTGCATATACAAATTTATGCTGGGGTTTGTTTTTGTTTGGTCTTCAGTGTTGAAGAGTAGGTTTCTTTTTAACTGAACCCTACCGTGTGAGACTGTCAAATAAAATGTAATAAGGAGTCACATATCATACATCCTTATAACTAGCACTTTTTTTACTTAGGTTTAATTTCTATCCTCAAGGAATTTTCAATAATGTGCAATGTTTGCTAATAAATTAGTAAAGCATAAGAGGCCCTTAACTTAGAGATGTCTGTCTCCCCAAAAAAGTCATGTGGAAAAGGAAGGACAAGGAACATTCCAAAAAGCAGTTAGGTCTTTATTCTAGCACATATAATATATAAAATAAGAAAATCTTACTTTTTATATTGTTCTAATTTCAAAGCATTTTCATATATATTATTTTTTATATAACTTTAATCATTCTTAATACAAAAGTAAATATAGAAAATCAGAGAAGCAAACTTTTTTTAAATTTTATTTATTTATTTTTAGAAAGAGGGGAAGGGAGGGAGAAAAAGAGGGAGAGAAACATCAATGTGAGAGAGAAAGATCGATCTGTTGCCTCTCCTACATGTCTCAAATGGGGACTGAACCCGTACCCAGGCAAGTACCCTGACCAGGAATTGAACCAGTGACCTTTCACTTTGTGTGCCAACAAACAGAGCCACCCCTGTCAGGGCAGAGAAGCAAAAATTTTTAAATTAAAAATCACCTGTAATCCCACCACCTTGAGGTAACACTATTAACATCCTTATTTTGTTTCTATTTTTTTTTCATATCAGATGAGATTTTTTTTAAGTCAGATGAGATTGTGCACACTATATAACTTGTTTCCTATCTTTTTTTATTAAGTCCCTATCATGAGCATTTTCGTGTCAGTAACTCTCCTTCTCCCCTGACATTACCTTGTACTTACTGTATCAGGTGGCACCCTGCCTCATCTTTTATTTCCTAGTCCTCTGTGTTAAACTGGCTTTCACAGGGACTGGGAATCTTCACAGCTTAGCTCAGAAGGTGCTTTCCAGGTTCAAAGGAGTGCTGAAGAAATTTGAAAACATTCCAACATGATTTCCTCTTTCTAAAATATTGGCTGAAAAAACACAATCTTAATGTTATACAACCTTCTCACTTATCTCAATGGGAGTGTCTGAACTAGCATCCTATGAGGTGAAACAGGAAGCTTCTACCTGTTGGATATGGGCACCTCTGTCAGGTTTCTATGAGGTACAAGACGTCTGGGTTACTGTCAAAATTGTGACCAAGGAAATTGCTACAATAGGTACAACCAACTTGGTATTTAGCAGATAATGTTTCTCCATGTAAATACTGTTGTTTTCTTTTACAAAGCAACCAAAAGAATTGAAGTCCAGTGCTGGAAGCAAAGGAAATGAGGTAGGAAATGTTTTCTCCTAAAGAGTTTTTCTAGAAAATAATTCTATAACATCTTATTTTTACAAAACTCTTAAACTGCCCTTTATATTTTTATATAAAGTCAAATTCATGTTTCTCTGATTACAAATGTAAAGCTTGATAATTGCAGACAGTATAAGAAATTTTGTTTTAAAAAGGAGGAATTGCATAGAATAGCACCCTTCTAAGGAAATGAGTATGGACAATTTGGTTCGCATCAGTCTAAACTTTATGCATATATTACTTTAAAATATATATATATTATATATATATATACACACACACTGTTTCATAACCTGCCTTTTTTCACATAGCAATTTAAGGTGAACAGCTTACCATGACCTCTAATACTCTTGGAGAACATGATTTAAAGTGGTTGTATTATATTGCATTTTACCGGTGTGCCATACTTTCTTTAGTCACTCCTCTATTACTATAAAATATCTTAAAATCACTCACTTTCCACAAATAAGAGGTAAGTCTCGAACATCATAGCACATTATGTGAAAACTACAGGTGAAAAAGTCCTATTATTTCATGGTATCAATTGCCTTGCTTTTATGTTTAAGGTTTGCATTTCACTGAATCAATTGATCAAAAGAACAAATGGATGCAGTGCAAGCATTCACATTCGAGTCAGTAAATGATAGAGGGGTCAAGTCTTGGCTTGGAAGTGGTGTTGGAGATCATCCATTCAGTTGCCTAGATACTAGGTCATAGGTCTGTGCCCTACATATTGAGAATTAGAAAACCTGAGTTCAACTCTGTTCTGACAGTGACTGAAAATGTGACCCTCAGCAAATGATCTGTTGGAGAAATATGCATTTTTTCCCCTCTAAGAGATCAGTGTAGTACTGCCCAGCACTCTCTGCTCAGAGATGCTGCATGTGTAATACCATCTATACAATACAGTTAGAAAGCAGTGAGGTTTATTTCTGGTGTGATTGGTATGTGGACCCTATCTGTTGGCTTTACACTTCCCAGCTCCTATGAGAAATCTCTTTGAATTATTTGGAAGAAAAAAGCCTTTATAAATCCAACATTCCACTGTAATCAATCTAACCCACCCCACAAAATCACAAAGATCCATCACAACAACTTTAATGCTCCACATTTTTCCTTCCAAGAATTCTTCAGTCTCTAAAGATCATTTGGCAAACAACATAGCCCTGCATGAGGAGAGCTAAGCTTCCTCCCAGCCAGGGGAGCACCTTGGCTTGGGGCAGAGCTGCGAACAGGTCTCCACTGCCCAGGTACCGCCTGAGCAGAGCTTTTGAGTCTAAGAATATTCCAGTAAACCAAAGAAGTGGGAGTTACTCTTCCTACCTTATAGAAATCCACAAAGGTTGTCCAAACTTCCTGACTGGAACATTAGCACATTATAAATAAAAGCCCATTTCCCCCCTTCACTCGAATTTTGGCCAGAGTTATAAACGGCATTTCATGCTGCGTGACATACCCAAAGAGTATCGACTAAGTCTGAATAGATTAAACACAATGCTTCTGAACTCTTCTTAAGTAAACAAAATCAAATGGTCATAGTCTGAATAGCTCAACTCTTTAGTACATTGTCATCATTATGAATATAAAATCAGAATCTTGGATTTTCCTAGAGACAGAAATCTATGTAAATCATTTTCTACTATAGAAAAACCAACCAGTCTTATTAACACTGCTTATATTAATTTGAATTTATTTCCTCTTATTTTCCTATTAATAAGAAAATTGTACAGTAGATATCAGAATGCTTTTATTTCTTCCCTTTTTTATCAAGGTCATCAAAACAGGATAATTTTTTTTTAAAGTATTCTTTGAGCTCCCCCTGCTGATAGAATTTTAATATGACTCCTAGGTACACTTAAAAGCCACAGACTTGAACATCAATTTATGTGCTATAGAAACAATTGAAAAGTCACAATATATAAGAGTGGGCTCAGAAAAATGAGTCAATGAATCAGGGGCTTAGCCAGACAGTGGAGGTAACCAAAGGAAAGCCAGAAAAGAGCTGGGGAAGATCTGGTGGTATAATGGGGTTCATGAAGTTGTGATGCCAGGAATTAAAGTAACCAAAATTTCAGAAAAACAGGAAACTAAGAGATTATAACCTCATTTTAAACTTCAAATAGTACCTGTTGTTTCTCTGTGAGCTGTTGTTTACTTGTATCAAGAGTTCACATCCTGATAAAAATTTATTTTTAAAAATCCTCCTGCGGCTTTTATTATATACTGGGCACTAACTGCAAGCTTCACCGATGCTGATTTATGTAACTCTTGGAACACCACCATGAAGCAATGCTATTTGTGTGGTACTTGTTTCAGTTAGGCAAACTGGGACACAGAGTGGTCGGGTCAAGAATCAAACCTTGGCTCCCATGTCTGTGATCTTGGCCAGGAAGCCATGCTACCTCTGGGATCCTAAAACCTTCCCTGGAAGAAGTTATGCTGGTTGGCACTCCCCTTTGACTGCCTCCCACCCCTTCACATCATTATGCCCCCTCCATTTGCTGGGATTCCTATGAGGGAAATCTTTGCATGTTTGCAGGTAGCATCTCATCCTTTCCTCTCTTCTCCAGCTGCAACCACTGTGGAATCCACCCACTCAGAAATCACGCAGCTACCTTGCATCAGAATCCTTACAAGGTTTAGAAGGAAGTTATGTTTCCTCCGAAAATGCTGTTTACCTCTCCTTTGCCTCCTGCAGACATCTGTGGGCTCGTAGAAATAGCATCATGTTGGGCTCTACCTCGAAAAGGCAGCTGACCTTGCAAAAGCCATGCAACCTCACTAACTCCCAGTTTCCTTATCTGTAAAATGGGGGTCAAGTTAACCTGCTCTTCATGGCTTTGTTGGGAGAACCAAATGAGATGGTGTGAGTGAGTCAACTGTGATATGCTATGCAGATGTCTGCTATAGCTTCTCATCAGCCCTCCAGGCTGGCCCGTCTGTAAAGAGTAGGTAGTATATTTAGTCTGGTGGGGAAACACTCAAAAGGAGGTGTATCTGACCCAGGACAAATTGCTGATCCTTAGCCTTCTCTGCCCATCTGCCAAAGGGCTTGGCTGGAGACATTCCCTTTCAAGGGCCCCTGAGCACATCCCTCTTATGGCTCCAGGTCCCTGAAACCTCGGGAGCACCATGATCATCTGGTCTTCATCAACCTCTAGATTATCAACCTCCAGATTAGAGTTTGGTGAAAGGTGGAGCTCTATTTTATGTATTCTACAGATTGGAACCCAGATAGGAAGCTTCCTTTTAAGAATACATTCTAACGTTAAAAATCATTTGAAAACCATGGGACTGGACAATCTCTGAAGCTCCTTTCTCTAAGAGTCCATAACCCACAAAAGTGCAAAACAGAGTGGGGTCTTTTGATTTTTTTAAAAACAAATTTAAGTCTAAGAATTTGCTTTGGAATTTTACAACACCGCTTGAGGAATCTGTAGACACACTGTCACAAAATCAAAGCTAGCATTACTAACTCTGTCTCCCACCTTTGTTCTTTTCTTGTAAGAGTCACCATGAAGAAACAATTGCATTACCTAGCAAGTGGTCAGACTTTGAGGGCATTAGCCTGTCCTGTAAATAAACATTCCCAGGGAGCAACCTGTCCTGAAGGTCCTTAGAAAGGCAGCTAAAGAGTGACTGTTGAGCCCTGGTTGGTGTGGCTCAGTGGATTGAGTGTCATCCTGTGACCCAAAGGGCCACTGGTTCAATTCCCAGTCAGGGCACATGCCTGGGTTGCAGGCCAAGTCCTCAATAGGGGGTGCCCAAGAGGCAACTGCACATTGATGTTTCTCTCCCTCTCTTTCTCCTTCCCTTCCCCTCTCTTTAAAAATAAATAAATAAAATCTTTCTTTAAAAAAAAAAAGTGACTGTTGAAATGTTGAAACTTTGAACAGGGAAGCTGGAATTGCAACCTCTCTAGTTTGTTCTTTGTCAGCAGGCTTTAACTAATAAATGACAGTTTTAGCCACAAACTGAGGTGTGAGGTAATTTTGTTTATGTGGTGGAAAGTCACGAGGCATAAAGAGGCTATTGGTAAAGCCTGGATGACTTGAGTTTCACTTAACAAAATAGCCAAAACAGGTGTTCTTTCAAGGCTCTGTGTTCTCCAACACAAACACACGACTCACACTCCAACGAGCCCAGGCTTTTTCACTGGCAGTTGATTTCCTCCTGAACTAATTTAAGTAGTTGCAATGCCTCTTTAAAATAGAGATGTCAGTACAAGAAAAATACTAACAATGTAGATTTTTTATGCAACACCCTCCATACAGTCCCCTTATTTTATGGGCTGAGAATTCATTGTCATTTTACATTCATTTGTTATGATCCTGTGACAAAGGTCCAGTTCATGTGATTGTACCATTATTTCCCCTCTTATAATTGTTTCCCAGCTTCTAATTCAGTGACTAGCTCATGATAGGTACTTAATGAATATTCATCAACTTAATGGAGTATTGTAATTGTGGTCTATTCCACATAGTTTTTCTTGTGCAACATTATCATAGATTATGGCTTGTTAAGACATGAGCAAGAAATTTAGATGAAAATCATCCTTATCACAGTCATATTTACTTAGCAGAGGTTTCCTTTCAAATCAAAAGCCACAACCATTTGCTAACACTCTAGATTTCAGGGTGTAGTACCAGACTTGGAGCAGGGGAAATGCAAAAAGATATGGCGGCATCCATCCCTGCCTTTCGTGAGGTTGTATATTTTTTCCAGGTGGAGTCCTGCTCAAGTTGTTCTGCCAGTTTTCCAGTTTCTTACCAGATTATCCACTGGGCACTTTTCTTTAGAAGTACAATACAGTCAATCCAGTTATAATACTCAATGTCATATAAGTATTATAAGTATGGATATTTTAAATCCATAATCATCTCAGATGTTTAGAACGGCTTTTAATACAGACATTAACGGTGCTTCTTACCTATGATACTTTCTTGATCTGCATGGCATGAGTCCTGGGAATGTGACATGGCACAGTGGCCCTGGCTCGGGCCGCGCTGACCAAGTAATGGAGGCTGAGCGGTAGCCATGCAAGCTTTGAAAATCGATGATGCTTCCTTTTGTCAGAGCTGCTTTTCTCCACTCATGGGTGTTGTAAGTCAGCTCCCTTGACGGGTTTTGTTCTAAATGTGCCTCATACTTGTATTAGGGATTTTACGTAAACCTCAGAAATTAGTTTGAGTCACTGAGGAACCCTCTCACCATCCACGTTCCACATCCCAGTTCAGCAAAGTAATACATAAAACACAAAGTCGTTTCCCAAAGTTAACAGACAACTTTGCTCTGTCCGTTGCTCTGTCTGTGGAGTCTCAATTTTTCACACTTTGGATGGGAGCCATTACTAAAAAATCTGAGGAAATTATCATAATCAATGATCATATCATATATACAATTAACCATATAGATTAAACTACAGAAGCTAGAATCAGGGAGGGGTGAGACCTCATGTTCAAAAAGGCTCCCTTTGGCTATCTTCCAGCTACACCTGTCTACAGAGAAAGATGTCTCTGGGTTCAAGGCAACGTGCTCACCCAAAATCCAGGACCAGAATTCCCAGCCTGAAAGACCTCAAGCCTCCTTCCAGGGTCTGCGAGGGCCTCTTCTCCAGGCGCACCTACCCACGCACAGGTGTCACCATCAGTGCAAACATTCCTAGGCACGAGCACCTAGGCCTTGAGGCCACAGTAGTCACTCGAGGCCCTGCACAAGGGTGGATGACCACACTTTCCCAAGCCACCATGTTCCAGAGAGACCTGGAGAAGTTAAAACCTGGCCAGTTCAGTCATGTGAAACCTTAGATGTCAAAGCAGGAGGCTAGGCTATATTTTAGCAGTTTGTTAACTTAGAATGGTTAAATATTTAGACACATGCTCTGTGGGTCTCCATCTGTGTGCTTGCCTCAGGCCTCTCCACTGCTCTGCGCAGGCTTGTATCATCCTGCCATTGAATTCAGTGAGAACGTGAAAGCCTCCAGTTAGTGAACGTGGAATTGGGGATTTCATAGGGCTATGAGATTTTCTACTATTTAAAAAATAGGTTTTTTTTTCAACTTTGTGCCTAAATACAAGCCAACTACTTCATCTCATGCTCCACCAAAGAAACAGCTATGGCTTTATTTAAACAAGAGGGTGGGAGGGATAGGGGTAAGGGCCTCTCTGTTTGGTGTGTTGAATATACTGGGATTTTCACGCAAAATTTTCATTTAACAGAACTTTCTACTAACCCAGTAAGAAGCAATCCCATTCTAGTGAAGGTAACTACCTACAGGCAACGTAAGGCATCACAACAATCTACCAGGGGTGTCCAATCTGCAACCCGTGGGCTGCACGCAGCCCAGGATGGCTGTGAATGCGGCCCAACACAAAATCATAAACTTACTTAAAACATTCTGAGATGTTTTTGTGATCAGGTGTTGCAATGTATTTAATGTGTGGCACAGAGATGCCAAAAGGTTGGACACCCCTGACAGAGGAGTTTTTAATTCTCTACGTCCTTCTCTGTAACACACCCTAAATTTAACACTCACCGCCAATAAAGTCTTCCTCGTGACACTGTTATTCACGTCGTCACATCAGAACTATTTTTAGTATTTGAAACTTAATCAGATTGATTCTGCCTTGTTGTTACCACATATTCAGTATTAGATCTCCCTTCCTCCCAGAGCTGACTCTGCCATGGCCAACCCCACCCTGACTTTTCTAGTCAAATAATTCCACTTCTGTTTGCACTTTCCCACAGGGCTGATTTATAAAAATTGTTGAAGTTTTCTACACCACCTCCAAATTTCTCACATTCCTTTTGGGACTAAACACCATGTGGATATACCACACTAAGAATAATTTTCTCACAAATTCTACCTGGGATTCTTGTTGAGCGTCTGACTCAGTAGGCCTGGGATGAGGTCAGGGATCCTGTTTTTCTACCAAGCTCTCGATGATGACAGGGCTGATGGTCCTGGGCACACAGTGAGGGGCTGTGGAATTTCATCAGGGAAGAACAGCAGTTTCTGTCCCACTCCAAGTGCACTCTCCAGAGGTGATCGTTTTAGGGGCTGTAAATATCATGCTAATATCATACTGCCATTTCTTAATTTTTCATTTTGTACATTTAGCTACTGAATTCGTTCTATAAAAGATTGAGCTATGGTTCTCTTATACTAGCACTCCATTCATGTAAGTTTCTCCCAATCTTCATAGTATCATTATATGACATATTCTAGTTTGATCAAAATATTCAATGTTTACATATCCATGATTATAAGAAATTAACAGCTGAGCCATGTAACATAGTATTATTGTATCACTATTCTTGTATTGCTTTTAGTTTTCTCTGTATTTATTAGTTGCCTCAATTTTTTTTTGGTCAATTTATTTTACGTACTTGTCACTAGTATAGCCCCAAACTTTCCTTCAGAATTTGAAAATTTAGTCAAACAGGTCAATCTAAATTTCTTTTTCTTTTTTCTTGACATCATCCCACAATCTGGGCCAATTGTAGTCTGATCCTTTTGCACAATTTTTTTTTCAATTTCCTTTCACCATCATCTTAGAGAGTGCATCTTCTCCTTTACTAGATATTGAGAAATTATTTTCCAAAGTGATTGTACCAACTCCCACCAGCAGGGTATGAGAAGTTACCATTGGGTTCTGTCTTTGATATGTCCTCTATTCCAATTTCTCTGTTTTCTTTCTAGAACTTCTGTTGATTTGTTGTTGGAGTTTTTATATTAATTCTCTGTTATCTTTTCTATCCCATCTTTTATTTCTTCATTTTTTGTTTTATTTTATGGAACATTTCTTTCACCCTACTTCCATTCCTTCTACTGACTTGTCTATTTCTCTTATTATATGTTTTTTAAAGATTTTATTTTTTTATTTTTAGAGAGAGGAGAAGGGAGGGAGAAAGAGAGGGAGAGAAACATCCATGTGTGAGAGATATATTGATTGGTTGGCTCTCACACACCCCCAAATGGGGACCTGGCCTGAAACCCAGGCATGTGCCCTGACTGGGACTTGTACTGGTGACCTTTTGGCCCACAGGCCAGCACTCAATCCACTGAGCCACATGAGCCAGGGCATATTTATCTTATTATATTTTTTATTATTATTACTTTCTAAATATTTCTTTCAAAAGCATCCTATTCTTATTTCACTAATGTAACATATTGTTACATCTATAAGGATATTAATAAAGTTTTTAAAACATCTTTAAAAATTCTTTAATAAACTGTATAAAGAGGGACCCAAAGAACCCAGAATTTATTTATAAAAAATTGTGTATTTATTCTTACATGTTTAAACTCCATTCACCTTCAAAGTATCTCCATTTGATGCAATGCACCTATTGAGACTTTTTCCACTGCTCAAAACAGTTTTTGAACTCATTGATTTTGATGCCTTTTAGTGCTTCTTCATTTGTTTGTTTCACCTCTTCCACATCAGCAAAACATTTCCCTTTAAGGACCTTTCTTCATCCAGGGAAACAAAAAAAATAAGCCTCATGGGGAGAGACGGGGTGAATAGGGAGGATGGGGTTTAAGGGTCATGCCATTTTTGGTCAAAAACTGCTGAACACTCAGCTCAGTGTGGGCAGGTGTGCTTGTAAGTCATCCATCATGAAATGGGCAAACGTGTTGAGTCTTCAAAAAAAATTCACTGAAGCCAAACACAGCCTCTCACAACAATGCCAGCTAGAACACTCATACAGGTGAGTTCCTAGAACACTCAGGTAACAGGGAAAGCCTGTACTACAAAGGGCCTGCCCTCCAGAAGATAATTCTTGTTTTTTGGGGGGTCCCTCTTCTATGTATCTACATTACTTCTAATTCATTCAACACAAGTATATACAAAAGAAGAGAAAGAAACACAATGAACCTTCATTTATACATCACCCAAATTCAACAACGATTAGCATTTTGCTTATTTTATTTCATCCATTTCCCCCTATACACACACATTTTTCTGGAGAACTTAAATTCTAGATAGTATAAGATCTTAATAACTGATACTTTTGTAGGTATCTCTTATCTAGAAGATAAGAAGGTTTAAAAACCTAACCTCAATGTGCTTGTCACAAAAACAAAAATAATAAATGTGTTAAAATCTTTCATTAATAAAACATCATTACTTGTTTACATTTCTCTGCTGTCTCAGAAAGATCTCTTTATGGTTGGTTTACGCAAATCAGCATCCGAGCAGTGCCCACTCATGACAATTGGTTGATTTGCCCCTTTCCCATGCCATGTATTTGTTAAACTGATGTATAAAACTGAGCTTGATTTGGTTTTTTATTATATTTTTTCTTAAACTCTTTATTTGCTTTTTCATTTTTCTCTTCTGAGTTCCTTGTTGTTGATTTTTGTATCTGTATTTCATGTGAGAGGCTTTGTTAAATGCTTGGTAATCATCGGCTTGCTGTTTATGTTTAAGAGAAGCACACTAAGAACTGGAAGCTCTGTGTGCATGGTGGGAACTGTAGGCGTAAGGCTGATTATTAGGACCTTGCTTTCTTACTCAGAGACCCCAAAGGCAATGTCTGTATGTTGCCTCCCTAGGCCTAGTCTGCTTCCCGAATCTTTCCTGGAGATGTAAAAAAGAGGAAGGGGCATGAGTTCTCCTCACACTTTTATAGGGTCTCCTCTCTTCAGCACAGCACCTCACCTCTGCCTTTGGCTTGATCTTGTATCTAAAATGCAGAGAACCTCTTTAGTTCCTCTGCTTCATGAGCTCCAGAGAGTAAACCTCCTGCCCTCAACCAGGGCTGGGGAGGTGTGGGACCTCATTGCATGGACTGGGGCTTATAACCGCTCCTCCTGTTCAGCCCTCTTCATTCTCCAGCCTCAGGAGCTCAGTACCTGGTTCTGGGGCACATGGAGCCTCATTGCCACCCTCACTCCACACTCCTCTACCTCTCACTAGGAGATCTGGTTTAGAGTTTTGTTTTATTTTAAAGTAAACAAAACTCCAGCTATTATGCTATTGATGTTTCTAGAGGGAGCAGAGAAAATATGTTTTCTGCCTACCATGTTTGACCAGAAGGGAATTTTACTTTCTTTCTAAACAAATTCATTATGACACTGATTTGTTTCTGTTATACCTATATATCTATATCTATATAGCTATACCTATATATGTACATAGACATGGCTTTCTTTATTAATAGTGGGTAAGTCAAAAGGACTAATTTCCAAAAATTAAAAAAATGACTATTTGTCTGAATTTCATCTGATGAAAATATGCTAGAATTTTAAAAGCCAGAAATTATATTGTTTTGGAGACTTAAAATTATTGTGTTTTTGGAAATGAAGATTACTCTCATACTATATGTTCTAAATAACTTGTAAAATAATAAGAGCAAATGTTCCATCCTGGGAACATCCTGGGAACATCTGGGGGCATATACTCTAAGAATTTGTTGATTTTTACAGAAGCAGACTTAATAATAGGTAGCAAGTTCACATTTGTAAGATAAAAACATTTCTTTCTCCTTTAGGGCTGTCACATGGTGACTGAAGAGCTTCATTCCATAACGTTTGAAACACAGATCTGCCTCTACGGCCTGACTATAGATTTGGAGGTAGGTATTTCAAGAAACATCTACTATTTACTAATAACATTTTCAGGAATTGATCAGCATTTGTAGATAAAACCTCAGTCTTTTCTAGGTTTCAGTACATCCCTGTTCATTATTTTTGTCTTAATTTAGAAAATCAATTTACTAATTAGTCAACATAATACTATTCTGGTTAAATATGAGTGTTAAAATCTCATGAGCATTACCAAGTCAATATACACATATATTGAATAATTTGTTGGCTACATTGTATGTTTGTTTTGCTTTCTGGGATATCCTGAGTCATGGATGCTCAGTGGAAAGCCTAAAGAGAAATAAGTATTCTTAAGCCATGTCACATAGTGAT
>VMDR010027721.1:0-13456 GCA_007922815.1 Macrotus californicus | reverse complement strand
ACACACACACACACACACACACACACACACATATTTATATCTATCTATTTTCCAGTACAGTGTTGTCATATTCCACACAAGTGTACAATTTAAAAAAATTTTAAATTCCATATTACATATATTTCGATGTTGGGGATCTATCTACATTGTATAATTTCCATTTGGATGTGCAAAGAAATATACCTAAGAAGCACCGACCAAATCCTAGCTCATTTGTTAACAGAGGCACTGCTTTAGTGCGTTACCAGTGAAGTTCAGAAGCAAGGCAGGGAATGAAGATTTGGGTATAGAGACAGCAGAAAACTGTGTTAGGCAAAGCTTAGCTATCAAGCATTACTTTTTTATTTTGTCCTTCAGATGATGAGTCATTAATAGCTATAAGCAGAGTATTGACCTGATAAAATTTTTGTATTCAGAAATTAGTTAATATGACAAGTCATGAAAGAAAAATTTTACAGAGAAGATGAATAAACGGGCAACACCCTGGAAGCCATTGTACACCTTACCTAATGCTTGGTTGATGAAAAGAGGGTCTAAAGTCAAGACACAGTTCAGAGGCATGATCAACTAGATTGTGTAACACGGTAGAAGAAAGGGCTGAGGGAGGCGGAGAAACTGTGGGGAATCCCAAGCTGGACATCTGAATGAAGTATTCATATTTTAATTGACAAGGTAAATCTAGGAGGAAGAGGAAGCAGAGTGGTTTTTTTTACATATTTTCCAAGTAAGAAATTATTTAAAAATCAAAGGTAACACATTTACTCAATCAAAAATAGTTTTTTCTAGATTACTTGGAAAAACATGCTTTTCCTTCCTTTGTGTGCACTTCTTTGCCCTCTGTGCCTGACATTCAGCCACACAATGGTCAACAAGAAACCTTTGTTAGTCACGTTCTTCCTCTTTATTCTTCAGCTGCCAGTGCTGAGGTTAAGCTTCATTATGGAAAGAATAATCAATATTTCATAGTACCTTTCACCAGAGGCTATCAAATGTAATGGCAATCAAATATTTTTGTTCTTTTTAAAATTGGGAGTCAATCAATATCACCCATTTTCCCCATTGCCATTTATGTGCGGTGCATCAACTATTTATGCAGATGATTTAATCACAGCAAGGAACATTTCAATGCCATTGACCTTCTCCTCTTGGGTGCTTAGTTTTCTAGCAGGCTAAATTGACAAGTGTGATAGATGAAGTTCATAATAAAATAGAGCTCTTTTCCCCCAGATCTTTACTAAATAATTAAAGTATTTACAACATCTAAGTAAATGTATTTTATAAGTGAAAAATAATTCCATAGACTTGATTTCAGATAGTATAGCCATACCTATTTGCACGTGACCTGCCTAAGTTTCCTTGCTAGTTAGCAGTCAGTTTCCATTGAGAAATCTAGATCTTCTGACTCATTCTGACTTTTTACTCTACATTTTTCCCTTGCATACACAAATAAGGCTGGCACCTCATCATGAAGCTGGGCATCCACTGGGGAGATCTTTGCTCATAATGACAACTGACAGATAATGTAAAACTTTCATTCAGCTACTGAGACCCCATCCAAGTTCTCCAGCTATTTATGGGTGGTTGGGCTTGTGAGCTCTTTTTATTAAATATTCTAATGCCATGATCAGCTGTCCAGGTCAACTAAATCTCAGATTTCCTAGTGTAACTGAAACAATTATATCAATTTTACTTTATTCAGATTCCTTTGGCAGATTTATATTTCTGATACTTAAAATACGGCAGGTCAATGTATTTAACAAATCCATTTTGCCTTGTAAACTGAAATCTTTCATGATATGGAGTCTATAACATAGATGCAGATAACAGACTGATGGTTGCCAGAGGGAGGGGATTGGAGGGCTGGATGGAAAAGGGGAAGGGATTAAGAAGTATGAATTGCTAGTTGCAAAACAGTCGTGGGGATGTCAAAGTACACAGCGTCCAGCAGAAGTAACGCCTGCTTGAATGTAGTTGGCAGGGTAATAATATGGGTGTCATAATTAAGAGTTTTAGTTTGAACATTTCACCTAAAATGTCATATGGTATGCTTGAGTGTGATATTGCTGCGTTATAGAATTACATGCTTATAATTTTGTAATAAAAAAGTGGCAAAAAGTCTGTGCCAAACTCTGTATTATAATAACTATATATGGTACCAGGTAGGTACTTAAAATATTGGGGGGAACACTTTGTAAAGTATATGATTATCTAACCACTATGCTCTACACCTAAAACTAAAACAAAATAATATCGAATGTAAATGGTAACTGGGAAATAAAAGTTAAAAATAATATGGTCTACAATACAGGTTGAGTGAAATAAAAATGCTCAGATCTGTCTTTTCATCTGATACCAAGTTGGTTAACCTTGCTGAAATTGAGTTCTTATATCAGGAAGAAAAAAAATCATTTAATATTTACTCGATAAATATTTATTAGGCTCTTTCTATGTGCCAGAGACTATATGAGCGCTACAAAGTGGATACGAAGAGAGCTGTGTCATATGAATATTATGATTTCAAAAATAATGTGTGTAAAGTCTGTGACCCTCTGCCATATCTTGTTGGCCAACTAATTCAAAGAGGAGGCCCTGGACCTGCCCTTTACAAGCCCTTGTCTGAACAACTCAGCTCACAGCTGTGGCTACGGCAGAGGCTGGGACATTGCAGAAAGGGTTCGTGGTCCTTGTGCACCTCAGCAAGTCACCAGTGGGCATGGGGCAGGCTGGTTAGAACCCAGACAGCTTCTGTTTACATAGAAATATCCTGCTAACCAGTGAGGACGAGAAGAAATATAGGCAAATGCCAGTTAAAAGGGAGTTAGAAATTTGTTTTTTGAAGTACATTTGGTAATGCTTGCCAGAGTGTGGCAGTGGTTCTTTAATTATACAGAAAGAAACCTTTAGAAATGAAATGGCCTCAGGCTACATTAAAGGGAATAGTTTTGTAACACGTTGTCAGAGGAAGTCTCAAAAAGTAAACCTTATCTTTCATCGCTTCTAAAAAAGATAGCTTTTAGTAAGTATTTTTTTTTCTGTGTGTCTGTGTGTGTGTGAGAGAGAGAGAGGAAGGAAGGAGGGGAGGGAGGGAGGAAGATAAACAAAAGAGAAGGAAGAGAGAGAGAAAGAGAGAAAGGGAACATACAGGGGAGAGCCATCTATGATTAACTGCAAAGGAAAGACCTTTACTTATGGATTAATTAAGGCTCAGTCTCAGGTATGCTCTTTTAGTGCCATTTCAGGAAGCTGTTCCTTTTAACATGCCTTCTCATTATGTGTGCACTTCAGGCCCTGGCATTTATAAGGTATACTCGCTATCTATGGATTTTGTGGTACACCTTTCTCCCTTTCAAATGGACTGTGAGTCCATCATAGGAAACCCCTCAAGGAAAATGGCTCCAAGGCAGTTCATCTTTCAAAATCTCACTTTGTTAATATTTTAGAATAAAACTACCAGATTCTACACAGGGAAACTCTGTAGTACCTGCTAAGTGAAAAGGATAGGATATAACACCTGTTTATTGAGCAGTTTCAAAGGGTATGTGGGTGATTAAGATTTAAGAAAATTCCATGAAGCCTAAGAGAGGTTTTTCTTCAACTCATAAATTATTTTTTGCTAGGTTCCCAAGATTGGAGATATATATATATATATACTTTAGATACAGTATATATCTATACTTTAGATATATAGATCTAAAGTAAAAACGCCAGAGCCATATTTGGGGTCTATATGCTTTCCTTTGGATGCCCACCTTTTAGAAGACCACTAGCTAGGCCTACCCACTGGACTTTCGCCTTTCCCGTGCTGCTTAAATTGCTGCCCTGGTACTTCTTACACCCAATTGCACGTGCATTCTATCGAATGTCCCTGAATATTTGCCTTGCAACCTACTGTTTCATGCTTTAGATAAATCTTCATCCAGGAAGCCAGCCCCACTTTTAGTTAAGAAGTTGACTATTGGCAGGCAGTGTCTAGCCTTGAGCTCAGAAGGCAGCAGGGCAGGGAGTGGTGGCTGCAGAAAGCCCACTCTGTGCTCTGCTTCCCTCCCTGCTCTTGGTACTTGATGTCACAGGTGCTGCGTGTTTGGCCCACAGACAGGGACCAGCCTTCCAAGCTGCCACCCCCACCATCTCTGTAGGGAGCTCCGGGAGCTGAGCCCCAATTCACTGCAGAGAGAGGTTGAACAAAGCTCAGGCTTAATTGTGCTTTTTGCGTTTTGGCCCCTTACCTCTCGAACACGTACCCTTTCCACTTGATGTCATCACACAGAAGCAGGTGAAAAGGACTTGGTGGCAGAGTCAGACCAGACATGAAGAATGCTCGATATGGAACTCTGTCTGGAATTTTGGGTATCTGGTTGGAAGATGCTCTGCTCATTTGATCTGGCTGCTAACTCATCAGTCCTGAGACATCATGTGGGCTAGCCTGCCTTCCCCTTCTTGCCTCCTTTAGGATGCCTGGCTTCTTTTTCTTCCTCTGTCCTTCTATTCAAATACTGACCATTCCTTTAATATCCCACTCAAATACTCTCCCTGAATCCCAGATGATTGTAGCAATGACCTTGTCTGCCTCCTACATCTCCAAGACAATTGGTGTATGTGCTTGGGAAGACCAGCTATTGACCCGAGCTAAATGTGGATCCTTTGAGGGTTGTGCCCTTATACATCTTTGCATCCCACAGTCGTTATTGTAGGAGAAGAAAGACAAGAAGAAGAGGAAGAGGAGAAGGAGGAAGAGAAAGAAGAAAAGGAAGCTATCAGAAACAAAATCTACTCATACTAGCAATAAACATTTTATAGTAAAATTTACAGATACAAGAATGAGCGTTATATTATAAATGAAAATATCAAAAAAAGAAAATTTGATTGTTCCCTAACAACAGATTACAACACATAGCATTAACTGTCACAAGCCAAATTGTCCATATTTATGGGAGCCTTCGTCACTGGACGTGACTCAACCCAGTCATGAGAGTGAGACTAATACTTCTACTTGTAGGCACTTTAATAGTCCTTGTAAAAAAGACTTTATGTTAAATAGGACTTTGTGGTGGCGTTCCTCAGACCACTCCACAGAGGAGAATGTCTCTTCTATTGACGCCCAGGCTGCTCTTTCCTATACCCTCGTTTTCATCGTAGAAACACAAAACCATATTCTGACCATTTGTTTCAAGTTGACCATCCAGTTTCGTGAAATTCATACGCAAAACAATAAGGAAAAGTAGACACACGTGACAACTATAAACCCCACCTTTCTAGAAGCTACAGCCCTGAGGAGGATGTCATGAAAATCTGTCCTTGCGCTGCCACTCACAAAACACTGTTACGTAGGTTAACTCAGCTGAGCCTCACAGCAGACTTGCAAGATGGCAGGACATGCAGAAGGATTCCCGTTTTGCAGATGTGGGAATACAAGTCCGGCACTGCTAAGCCACCTTCTCAGGGCCATACAATTCTTAAGTGGCAGAGCTATTATGTAAGTTCAAACGTGTGGGCTCTAAAATATCTGAGATTTCCATGAACCGTATTGCCTCTCCTGAACGAAGCACTGAAATCCTTCTCCAAGAGGTGTTATCCTCTCACCATCCTTAGATTTACCTTTGCCTTTTTGTTGTAGATAAATCACCTTTTAATATCTTTTTAATGACATTAACGGTGTGTTTTCACTCCCCCATGTTTCTCTATTTTTTTGCTGTTTTTATTTTGGTCATGGAGATTTGGACAAGTGCCTAGACTACGGGTGGACAAAGTATTGTTTACAGTCAGTTTTTGCATGACTTTCCAAACTAGGAATTATTTTTACATTTTTAAAGGGTTGTTAAAATGTAAAGGAGTTGTTAAAAACACTGAAAAAGAATATGTGACAGAGAGGGTATGTGGCACTCAAAGCCTAAAATTTTTACTACCAGGCCCCTTACAGGAAAAGTTTGCTGGTTCCCAGCCAAGAAATGTGGCCACACACAGTGGTAGCAGCTCGCAGATTCACTGAATGAATATGCACATGCACACGTGTGTTGAAGTGGGTCTGTGTCCTTGGAGTTAATTGCTGGCAATAAGACCCATCCAAACTAGAGAGCCTGGGCTCCTTGTCCTCCCTCTGTGAGCAACTGGCATCTGGCAAATGCGGTGGAGTTTTCTGTCCCGTTGTTATTTCCATCTCCATAGCACAGATGTAGGTTAGGCATCTCAAAATCAGGAGCTATTCATCAGCTAATGGAGAATATTCATTGTTATTTGGGCTGTAAGCGTAATTAGCTCATCTTTTAGAACCCTTTGCACTAAGGCTTGTTTGTTATTGGAGACTTTGCCTCATCATCACCATTCACATGCATATTAGTGTTTCAAAGAGCATGGTGCTATTTTGATTTTTCTTAGGAGTTAAGATAAAATATCGAATATCTTTCTCATCCCCTCTCATAGCCCTTGAAGACAAAGCCCTTTGGTCTGCATGTAGCTAATGGCCAGAATTCCACAGAGCCTTTGATAATGGCCCAGAAAAGAGTGAAGAGCAGCCAAGCACAAAGTACAACGTAATAAGGTCACTAAGGCTGTAAATTATCGGTTTTCATCTTGAGCTATGTCTTGCAGTGGCCTGCCAGAGTTTCGCTTCATTAAATGTAAGAAGTCACAACTCAAGCTAAACCTCTCTAGAGATATTAAATGCTGAACATATGCAATTACACCAAATGATGCTCCCAATTTGAATAGTCCAAGCTTGTTGCTAATACTGTTATCTCAATTTCTTACCCATGTTTCCTCTGTCCTCACTGTCCTCTTCCCCTAGCCTGCCCTGCCCTCCCTTGAAAATAGCATATGAAACACCAGCCAGGCCTCCGGTGCAGGACTGCTGCCTCTTCCTTGCATCTCACTGTGGATTCCCACAGGTTTTTAGAATCGAACTCTGCATGTCGTTTACAGTAGCTTTTCTTGGCTACATTTAATTAATTCTATATGCTATGATGATAATTTGGCCCAAAATGAAAGTGAGGTGGAGTTAATGCTGTTATCATTAGAAAGATTTAATGCATAGAGGCAATTAGGAAGTTCTTCTGGAAGTTTTGTGGAGTGTGAAGGGAAAAAGGAGGAACTGGCACCAAAATCGCATTTATCATATTAACAAATGTGTGAGTATATGACCCTAGGTGGGTTCTCCCCTGCATGTCTTCCTTGATTGTGTCTGCCAGGAACTTCTATTGAACATCAGCATAACCTATGTTATTATTATGTGGTTGGTACTGACCCCGGACTCATAAAATCCAAGTGGGCAGAGATGGAAAACCTTTTCCACATCAGTTTGGTAATCTGCCTTGATTGAAGCGGGTGACTTTCTCTAGTGATGCTCTCTTTCATTGCAATGTATTTTTCTTATACTTTTTCTTTAAAGTGGGATGACGAAAAGGCAAAGTTGTAGAGCCATTGATGTTTAGGAGTGTTCTGTTTATTTTTGTTACTGTTCTGTTTCTTGTTGCTAGCCCACACATCCATCCTGTTGACTCTGGGCAGGATTCTCTCTCCAAACTGTTCTCAGGGCTGCTTCCTCCATTAATACCTATATACCATGTTACCAATCAGTTGTCCTGGACAATGGTTCAAATGTGACCAAGCATTTATGATCTACAACAATTGTTGTAGTGCCCTTTCCAGTGATAATTGCACCTAAACATTGGAAAATGACAGCAAGTCACTTCCTTTTTCGCCAGATAAAATTTGGGTTTCATGAACACCATTTTGGAATTCCTGACACCTTTCAACTGATTTTGATAGATATTACCAAATTGCTCTTAGGAACATTTAATTTGCTTAGGTTAACCAAATGAAGTTTTAACTTTTTAAATTATCAACATCTTTTAAAAAATTCTGTGCATATTAATTTTTATATATTTCTTTTGAATGTATTTTAAGACAAAAAGTAAGTATAATAATATCAAGCCAAAATATATGACTCGCAGATTATCAGATTAAATAAAGAACAATTCAGTTAAATTTGAATTTCAGATAAACAACAAATAATTTTTTTTAGTTTAATATGTCCCAGATATTGCATGAGGCACTTCTGCTAAGAAATTATTGTTTATCTGAAATTCAGTTAAGTGGACTTCCTGTTTTAACTTCCTGTTTTGTTTTGTCCTTTAATTTGCTAAATCTGGAAACCCTACTCACAAATATTTATCTTTAGCTCTAATATTTCTCCTGTCCGCTGGATTGAACATCCAGTTTCCTCCCCAGCATTTCTAAGTGGAAGTTTATTAAACATCCAAAAATAAGAATGTTCATAAAAGATCTTGATTTCACGTGTCCTGGCCTTTCCCTAGTCTGCTCTTTCCTTCTTTTTTCATCTTAGTTAATCGTATTATAACAGTGCAACCACAGTGCAATCTCCCAACCCCCAAAGAGGGATTTGTAATGGGGTCCACAACTTAGGGTGTCAAGGAAATATTAAAAATATAGGATGTCCTCACCCCTACAAGTCTGAACTAGGGGATGGGATGAGTGAAGCAGGTCCATTGAGTCATTTTGCATATCAACAGAAGTTGGATCCAACTTCAGGAATCGTCATTTAACATATCTATTACTTTTGACTGGTATCATGGATCTGTTAAGTAGCTGTGGCCAGGCCTTGAGCCAGGGGGATAGGAGTGACTTCCACCTAGGATGTAACTGGGAGGCAACTCCCCCTGGTTACAGTGCCCTCATGAGAGCTTGGAGACTGTTGGTTCCATGCCACGGGGCCACGCCTGTCCGGACTTACTATGGCAGCCCAGAAAATCTGGAAAAATATGGGAATGCTGGTAGGTGTAGCTGATTGTGGGAGGAGTTGGAATGGGGATGCAGAGGAAGATTCATGCTGGGATTTAAACCCAGGCGGGGCAGAACCACATGGTTTTGGCAAGAGTCAGAACCACATAGCTTTTGTAAGATTTGGAACCATACAGCTTTGGGTGCTTCCTTTGCCACGCAGCTTAGGAAGCTGGAAAGCAAAATGTAGCAGCAATGCAGAACTCTCTTAGCAGTTTGGAAGAATGCAGGAGAGACCTTGCAGGGAAGGAAATGGGTGAAAGGACTCTTGCTGGTGGGCCATGAAAGGGTGCCACGTGGTTTTGGATTAAGAACTAGAGATTGCACGGCAGCAACACAGCTGATGGTGCTGGGAACCACAGGAGGCCTGCCAGCCGAGCACGGATTACTGGGAAGAACCAGGGTCTACCCAAGCCATGGACTTCTATTCTCTTCCTGAGATTACGGTACCCCTGACTGGCCAGGCTGGGTAAAGGGGGTAAGGAAGGAGGGTGTGTGTTTGTGGGTGTTTTAAGGGACTTCAGGATTTTAATGAAGAACACTAAGTCATTACTCTAAGTCTGTATAACTTTTAAATAAGTAATTCCTTTCCTTTTCACCAATCCCTGGCATTGAGAACTATAATTCCCTGGTGGTAGGCAAGGCGAACCTAGTACAAGGGCACCCCAGGAGAATGGGGGTCCATTTGGTAATAGTATATTGTCCCCCGTCACAGGTCCATTCTGTAACAGTATCAGCATCTTTCTGAGATACAATATTGTAAGCATTATACTTTCATATAATTTCTCTTCCTACCCCCATCCACTCCATTAGCAAGTCCTCTAAAATATGCCTAAGATCCTACCTCTTTTTCTCATCTCCATTGCTAACCCCGGTCCTAACCACCTTCCTTTCTTATCTAGATCATTGCAGCCACGTCCTAACTGACCTTGTGACCCATTTTGCACCCTCGCTGTTTGCCCAAGAGCCAAACCCCCAAGTGTGTCCCATTGCAATGAGGAAACCTCCAAACCCCCTGCCTAAGGCTGACAAAGTTTCTCAGGCCTCCCCTCAGTAAGCCCAGCCACTTTAGCTTTGCTTCCCCCCAAAACAACAAATTCCTTTCTGATTCAAAGCATTTGACTTGTTTTTCCCTTTGATTTTGATACTATTCCCCCAGAATTGTTTTGGCTGTCCACTTGTATTCAATTATGCTTCAATACAAATGTGACATCCTATGAGACAACTTTTTTGGCATCACAAATTGCTACTTTAATGCTTTTCCTTCATTGCTCTCCTTACTACCTGAACTGATGGCTCATTGGGTATTTTGCCTGTGCGTTTACGCAGCAGGTAGTTGAACCTCCACTTCTAGAATGTAAAGTGCATAAAGACAGAGATATTTTTTCTTATTCTGTATCCCCAGTCTTAGGATTGTGCCCAGTGGATAGACGGCATGCGACAATACATGGCAAAGGTCTACATGAATAGAACAAGTGGTAGGTAACGCATTTTGAGTATTTTTTCTATCCTGGGCCCTGTGGTTAGGACTCTACGTGGTCATCTTGTAGCGTAATACACAGACCTCACGGGGGCCTAAGGTGATTCCAAGGTGATTATCATGTAAGCAGATAAATATTCTTGTCTACTTACATTTTTTACTCTTTTAGGTGACTGTTTCATCCCTTCTCCACTTTTCTGAAAACTCACAATACCTCTTCTGAACTCCTTCTTTTTAACTAATTACTTTTCTCTTACTTCATTGAGAAAAATGAGATAAATGGAAGAATGTGCCATAGAGTCCCACACCACATCTGTCCATGGAGGAGCACACCCACCCATGTGCCCGGCCTCCCTATCTTTATCAACCCTGAACTAGCCAGCTGTGCAGCTAGTGAGAGGTGATGTCAACACATACATATATTTTCCTTCTCTCTTGACTACTTGAGCACATTTTTATGTAACTATATTATCAATTTTTACTCTCTATCATACCCATAACAAAAATACACTTCCATCTTTAAAAAATGAGAGGAAGAATAATCTTTGACCTTACCTTCTTGCCAGCTTTCATACTATTCATATGCCACTTTTGTAGTAAAATCACTCTGATAAAGTCTTTTCTATTGTTCGAATACAGTTATCTCCATTTCCCCGCCGCCATTCTCCCCTGCCCTATCCACTCGCACCTCCCGCCCTCAACCCTCCCCCCTTGGCTTTGTCCATGGGTCCTTCATACACGTTCACTGATGACTCCTCTCCTTTCCCTGTTATCGCCCTCCCCCCTCCCCTCTGGTTTCTGTCAGTTTGTTCTTTATTTCAGTGTCTCTGGTCATATTTTGTTTGCTTTTTTGTTTTGTTGATTAGGTTCCACTTAAAGGTGAGATCATATGGTATTTGTCTTTCACCGCCTGGTTTATTTCACTTAGCATAATGCTCTCCAGTTCCATCCATGCTTCTACAAAGGGTAGGAGCTTCTTTCTTTCTCCTGTGTAGTATTCAATTGTGTAAATGTACCATAGTTTTTTGATCCATTCATTTACTGATGGGCACTTAGGTTTCATCCAGCACTTGGCTGTTGTAAATTGTGCTGCTATGAACATTGGGGTGCACAGGTTCTTTTGAATTGGTGTTTCAGGATTCTTAGGGTATAATCTCAGCAGTGGAATTGCTGGGTCAAAAGGCAGTTCCATTTTTAGTTTCCTGAGGAAATTCCATACTGTTTTCCACAGTGGCTTCACCAGTCTGCATTCCCACCAACAATGTACTGGGGTCCCTTTTCTCCACATCCTCTCCAACACTTGTTTGTTAATTTGTTTATGATGGCCATTCTGACTGGTGTGAAGTGGTATCTCATTGTGGTTTTAATTTACATCTTTCTGAAAGCTAGTGATGCTGAACATCCTTTCATATGTCCCTGGGCCATCCGCCTTGGAGAAGTGTCTGTTCACGTCCTTTGCCCATTTTTTAATTGGATTGTTTGTCTTCCTGGAGTGGAATAGTGTGAGTTCTTCATATATGTTGGAGATTAAACCCTTGTCCGAGGTATCATTGGCAAATATATTTTCCCATGTGGTTGGTTCCCTTTTCATTTTGCTGATGTTTTCTTTAACTTTGTAGAAGCTTTTTATTTTGATGATGCACCTTTTGTTTATTCTTTCCCTTATGTCCCTTGCTCTATGGGACATTGGTGAAAGTATTGCTCTGTGGAATATGTGAGATTTCCTGCCTATGTTCTCCTCTAGGATGTTCTCTTTTTTTTATGGTCTCACAACTTATATGTAAGTCTTTTATCCATCTTGAGTTTATTTTTGTGTATGGTGTAAGTTGGTAATCAAGTTTCAATTTCTTGTATGTAATTGTCCAGATCTCCCAACACCATTTGTTGAAGAGGCTATTTTTACTCCATTTTATGCTTCTGCCCTCTTTATTGAATATTAATTGACCGTACAAACTTGGTTTTTTTCTGGGTTCTCTCTTCTGTTCCATTGGTCTATATGTCTGTTCTTATACCAATACCAGGCTGTTTTGATTACCATGATAAAGTGTTGATGAGATACTCTTGCCAGTTTCTTCTCTCCTCTTCTCTCTCTCTCTCTCTCTTTTTCCTCCTCTCTCTCCCTTATAGAGTTATAATTCACATAGCATAAAGTTCACCCTGTTCTTTTTAAAACACACTTGATTCAGGCCTTTGTCCCCACCATGCCAACAAATATTATCATTAGGATCCTCAATGATATACATGTTGCTAAACCTAATTATCAGTCATCATCTGCTCTGACTCACCAGACACTTTTAATCCAGTAGCATTTAGCACAATTGTCTTTCTTCTCTTGAGTAAACTCTCTTTAGTTGACCTCCACGACATACATACTTTCTTGGTGTCCCTGTGACTTGACTGGTTGCTTTTTCTCAGTCTCCTTTGTTGGATCCTTCTCTTTCCAAAATATCTGTTCTTGGTTCTGATGTCTTTATTCACACTTGCATGCTCCTTAATCTCAGCCTGTCTCATAGTGTTAGAGCTATAGTACAGACTCTTCTCCTGAACTCCGCATTCAGGTATCTAACGGCCAATTCCACATTTTATTTGGATGACTAATAGATATCTCACATTCAACATGTTTGAAATCAGCCTCTGGTCTTTCTTACCAAACACTTCTCTTTTGCAGCTTTTTACCTCAGTTGATGGCAATTTCCTTGTTCAGCAGCTCAGGTCAATTCATGTTAAAAAATAAATAAACTTCACATCTTCAGCAACTTCATTTCTCTCATATTTCACATTTAATCCATTTTATTGTTGGATCTATCATATTTATATATAATAGGGGATATATAATATTATATATGGATATATAATATGACTCTTTTACCACCTTTCCTATTACTTCCTTGGTAGTACAATATAGTAACTTCTCTCCTGGGTTATAGCAATAGCTCCAAGCAAGTCTTCCTGACCTTATTTCCATACAATCTATTCTCAATGCAGCAACTGAAGTTAAAATTTTAAATACAAACTTCCGGCCAAGATGGAGGCGTAGGTAGACACCCTGTGCCTCCTCGCACAACCAAAAGACGGACAACAACAAATTTTAAAAGAAAAAACAACCAGAACTGACAGAAAATCGAACTGTATGGAAGTCCGACAACCAAGAAACTAAGAAACATACATCCAGACCGGTAGGAG
>VMDR010027720.1:0-13454 GCA_007922815.1 Macrotus californicus | reverse complement strand
ATCTCTGTTTTTGGTCATATTTCTTCATTCTCCAATGCCTAGGGAGTCCTTTCTTCCATGAAGTTTTTTTGGCAATATGCAACCACTCCATATGCTCCCCTCACATGACTACAACAGTATTTATCAGTACATCCTCAATAAGTAATAAAAATTAGCCTCTGCTACATTGTATACTTAATATTTCTATGCTTATTTGTTTTTAATCTCTCACACAAACCAAAATAAAAAGAAAGGTTCTAGAGGGAAGATAATGTGCCTTACAAGGTTGGTTTCTTTCTTATTGTTAAAACTTTCATTTTAAAATAATTTGAGATTTATAGAAAAATTGCAAAAACACACAAAAATTCTCATGTCTTTCACCCAAATGTGGATGTATATATCTCTATATATAGTGTATGTGTGTGACTGTGTGTGGACAATGTTTTCTGACCTTTTAAGATTAAGTTGCAGACATGATGTCTCATTCCTAAACACGTCACTAGGTATTGTAGTTGGTAAAAACAAGGACTTTCTCTTACGTAATTATAGAACAATGACCAAAATTAGAATATTGAGAGTGATAAAGATCTATTTTCTAATCTGTAAACATTATTCCAATGTAATCAATTGTCCCATTCATTTCCTTCATAGCCAAAGAAAGAGAAGTCTGGCTCAGGATCTAATTCAGGGTTGCTTGATGCATTTAGTTGCCATATCTCTTATATCTCCTTTAATCTGAAACAGTTCCTCAGTCTTTCTTGCCTTTCACAATTTGACATTTTTAGAGAGAGTACAAGCCAGTCATTTTGTAGAATGTCTATCAACTTGAATTTTTCTGAGTCTTCTTCATGATTACATTCATGTTATATATTTTTTGCAAGAATATCACAAACCTGATGATAAATCCTCCACAGTGCATCATGTCAGGATGTATTTAATTTCCATCTGTCCCATTAATGGTGATATTATCTTTAGTTACTTCAAGTGGTATCTACCAGTTTCCTCCACTGTAAAGTTACTGTGTTTCCCTTTATAGTTAAATATTTTATAGGGTGATACTTTGAGACTATTTAAATATATTTTCCCTTTTTAGAAATGACTTTAGTCTTACAGAAAGTTGCAAAAGTCATACAGAGTTCCAGTATACCCTGTATCCAGCCTCCCCTTATGTTAGCAAAATACAGAAATATAGTTCAATTGTCAAAATCAGGAAATTTACATCAGTACAACACTCTTAACTAAACTATAGATCTTACTAGAATATCATCTGTTTTTTACTCTAATGCTCTTTCTCTGTTCCAGGAGCTAATCCAAGATACCATATTACTTTTATTTGCTTCATCTTCTGAGTCTCCTCTAATCTATGATTGTTCCTCATTTTTTTTCTTATCTTTCATGACCTCAACACTTTTAATAAGTGCTGGTTATTTGATTTTTAGACTCTCTCTCAGTTACAGTTTGTCTGCCATATTTTCCTGATTAGATTGTTATTGATTTGTGGCAAGAGTGCCACAGAACTGACACTGTGTCCTGCTTAGTACATGATATCAGGGGAACATCCTCACATTGATGTTTTATTGATGGTGATGTTAAACTTGATCACTTGGTTAAGATAGTCTGCTGGGTTTCTTCAGGTAGTTACTATTTTTTCTATTGTAACTGATCAATATTTTGGGGGAGGTACTGGGGACTGTGCAAGTATATTGTTTCTCCTCAAACTTTCACCACTGAGTTTAGCACCCTTTGGTACATTTTGCCTGCAACAGTTATTACTGTGGTCTTTGTCTAATGATGATTTTGTCTGATAAACTATTTCTCAACAAACTTTTACTCACTAGTTTAAGCTTCCATTGATGGTTCTCGACTGGAACAGTTACTACTATGGTGATTATCAAATGGTCATATACTAAATCCTTAATCTTGTTCCTGAATAATGAGCATGAATTTTTAGGAAGCATAAACTGGACCTGGTAAATTCCTTTTGTCACTGTGAACACACTGATTCTATTTTGTGCACTCCTAATACTAGACTCTAATTTCTATATGGTCATTAAAACCATGGTTGCTTTGGAAATAACTATCACCTCAGAGAAATTACTAAGACAATTCTATGGGGCTATACCAAATCTTTGTAATTTTGGAAGTGGTTTCCACCCTAGTTGAGTGTTAGGCATAATAATAGCAAACACTGACATTTGTTTAGCACCTTATAATTTTGAAAGGAGTACTCACATTGAAATATATTATTTGTTGTGTCCACAGGCCAGATTTGGCTTACTGGCACTTGTAAATATCTTTTTGTAGACACTTTTTTTCTATTTTCTAAATCTTTTTTTTGTGTGTGTGTGGGAAGGGTGATAAGAGTAAGAAACACTAGCTTGTCATAACACACATCACCAACACCATAATCTCAACAGCTTAACACAATGCAATTTATTTTTTGTATTGTATTTTTTGTACAATGTATATGTTTCTGACTAGTGGACCTTTCACGGTGTCATTCAAGTCTTGCTTTTATATTGTGAATTCTCCCAAAGGGTCTCTCAATTGGTTGGATTGTTTGCTTTTGGATGGCAGAGGAGAAGCAAAGGAATTTGGAGAATTGCTTGGGAGGATCTTATGGCCAGGCTGGAAATACCATATAGCACCTCTGCTTTCATTCCATTGTCTAGAACTTGGTCACATGGCCACTATAACTACAAGGGAGGCTGGGAAATGTAGTTTGTATGTCCAGGAAGTAGAAAAAATGGTTTTGTTGAAAAACAGCAGTTTCTGACACAGTTTTGATTCTTGGAGAACATCATATGGCACTATTAAGCCCATAGCTTAGCTCAGAGAAAATCAATGAACACATTGCGTACCGCATAGAAATCTCTAAGACATGCTAGGGACCGCACGTTTTGGGGCAAACTGCACATTATTTAAATCATCATAACTACAGATCATCTCCGGAATCGTCAAAACAGTCATCCACATCTCACTAGGAATATCTGATAAATTATCATTAAATACTTCCGGAAGTGTACCAGTTTCGTTGGTTTCCTTCCTTTTTCTGAGAAGGGGCATTTCTAAAAGCACCAGGAACTTGACGACAAAGACTATTTGAATGACCAAAATATGATGTAACTGCAATGCTTTATGGGTTCATGCAATTGTATAGTTTTTTGTAGATTGACCTACGGTTTCCACCAATGAGATCGCTTCATTTGATGTGGACAAGACAGTGTGTTGACATCTAAGGTCCATAACAGATGGCGCTTGAAAAATGAGAAAACTCGTGAGCGGTCCTTAACAGATGGCGCGCGAAACACGAAAACTCGTGATCGGTATGCAATGTGTTAATGTGATCTGTTGGATGCATTAGGTATATGGGAACATTTGTGGTGTTATGCCTCTAATTTACGGAAAGAATCTTTCTAACTTTTTAATTACAACTGCTTTTGCAGCAAACTTCCCATTCCCTCCAATAGCTCTTCCCTCCTTGAATACACTGTCTCTAAGAAATTTTTACTCTAATCAATTACTAAATCAACTGTCCCTCTACCTAAGTGGTATATCCAAAACTCCAGGAAAGAGTCCTGAGTCACTCAACCCCAAGCCAGCATAGAATGATCTGGAAGAGTTGAAGGAATCAGCAACATCTTTAAGATGGAACTGCAGATCCAACACAGGAATAGAGGCAGGCCTTTGGGAAACTAGCTTCCCTCTTGCCTAATTTCTACCAGGAAAAAATGGCAAAATCAAAACACTTGGAATCCTACCATCTAAGGTCAAAATGAATTTTTAATCTCATTGATTTAAAAATTCACTTAAACTCATCAGATTTAAACTCATCATGTTTAGCCCTGGCCAATATGGCTCAGTTGGTTAGAGCATCATCCTGTAAACTGAGGGATCACAGGTTTATTTTCCAAACAGGGCACATGCCCAGGTTGCAGGTTCAGTCCCTGGGCATAGGGTGTGTACGAAAGGCAACTGATCAATGTTTCTCTCCCCCACTTTCTCTCTTCCTTCACCTCTCTCTAAATTCTGTCTGGCTGGTGTAGCTCAGTGGACTGAATGCAGGCTGTGAAGCAAAGGGTTGTCAAATCAATTCCCAATCAGGGCACGTGCCTGGGTTGCGGGCCAGGTGCCCCAGTGCTGGGCGTGTGAGAGGCAACCACACATTGATAATTTCTCTCCCTCTCCTTCTTCTTCCCTTTCCCCCTCTCTAAAAATAAATGGATAAAATCTTTAGAAAAATAAAATCAATGGGAATGTCATTGGGTGAGGATTAAAAAAAAAACTGATCATCCATCTTTAAATGCTCATTAGTAACGGCATGACTAATTCATCCCTCTTGAGCCAGAACAGAAGTGTGGTCTCTTTAAATTTGTACCTTCTTCAAGTTAAACATTCCCATCACTATCCGCATAGTAAAGAAATACTGACCACATCTATCACCTACTGAAAGAGGCCAAAACCCTTAGCAGTATGGGCAGTGAACATTTTAATTAACATCCATACTACTCACTAGAGCACCTCATTAGAGAAACCTATTGCAGAGATGGGTGAGGCAAATGTATTAAAGGGAGGAAGGTAAAATTCTTATAACTTTTGATGCTTTATTTTGAAGGACTAGGGTTCTCCCTGGGAATTGCATAAGACCGTGCCCTGAGAGAGGCTTAAGAAAATTAATAAATCTAGCTCAGTATGGAGTTTTCTTGATCAGGAAAGTGTCATTCCAAATCCTGCATCATTGGTAGAATTAGCTGTTTATGAATCGGAATGATGCTAAGGTGATGTGACAGGGAAAATATTTTCAGCTGAACATAATTTTCTATGATTGATCTTGGCTGCAAAGTTTTCTGACAGCAGAGATTTATGGCACATTTGGCACTGCCACCACCACTGTATGGACAGGCAGAAACACACTGTGCTTTTCTCTTTTGAGGCATCACAATATCATCAAATTATTAAAAAGAAGAAGTAAGGTCTCCCTTCTTGTTTAATCTACATCTAGTTCTGTAATTGATGTGAAATGTGAGTTTTACAATTGGGGGTCAACTGCCATATGACCTCCCAGCTTCCACTGAGTCATGTTATCAAGCTGCCCTTTCCCATTATTATTATTTATTGTTCCTTAAACTTAGCAAGCAAAAGTGGCTCATACAATAACTCTGGCAGTGCCAAAATAAATAGATGTACTTCTGTCTGGAGCTGCTTAAGATTTGAAGACACAAATAATACTGTGCATAAGACAAATGCAGAATAAAGACTGTGTATTTCCCTTTTGTACTGTTTCTCTTGCCATCCACTTTTCTCGCTTTGACTCAATGAAGAAAAATATGCTTGAAATATACATCTCCACTTCTGAATACTAATTAAATAACACTGAGAAGATTTAGATAATGTCTTGTGAAAAAAGTATTTTTAAAATTTCACAGACTTAGAAATTTTAATTCTTGGCAGAAAAATAACTTAATTTGGGGAGTGATTCTTGGAAAAAAGAATACTTATTAAAAGCTATTGTTAAATCTATGTGTAAGTGTGGGGAAGAAATGTGAACTGAAATCATTTAGTATCACACCAGAACACTCCTCTTAACTGCTGATCATTCACAATTTTAACTTAAACTATTACATTTTATTGCATGTAAACTTTGGGTTGGAATTAGTTGAAAGGTAAAGCATTTCCATGCATAGAAGAAGGAATACAATGTTGCTAGAGACTCAAATAAATGCTTATCATGTGAATGAATGAATGAATGAACAAACCTTCCTTAGATCTTTTCTACCAAATCTCTTTTCTTACTTTCATTAAAAAATATCTGCTGTTATAGATTTTCCTCCAATTTATTTGTAAAATTCTTTATATATTTGCCCATCTGGTAGTCTACTAAGAAAGTCTGTAATTCCTGAATGTTCTGTTGATATCATTTGAGTTCTTATATACATATAATAATTCTCAAAGCCATTCATGTGTATTGAGTTAATAAAATTTTTAATTTTTCTTACACCAGTTGAATTGGGTTTGTGGTCAATTTGCCAGAAGGATTTGGACAAATGTGTCTTCCCCAGAAACACTCCATCATCTCTATTCAAGAGAACATAAACTAGAGTCACAGCAGTGTTTCTTAAGTAATTTTCTTTATTTCTAACCATCACTACTGCTTTTTTTGGTAATTTCCTTGGTATCTTCATGCAAAATAAATGCTGCAGAAATTTCTCCGTGCATCATTGCTCACATTCTGAGAATAGAAGAACTTGTCAGCTATACTTTATTAGGTTGCCATTGTTAGGGCCATGGGTTAAATTGTGTGTTGGTGAAGTCTTTCTCTCATGACCGTGCTTTGGCTCAGTCCTGTCTCTAGGGAGAGGAAATGTTTCTGTCACTCTCCCTCTTCCTGAGGAAGCTTGTCTCCAGTCTTGCAAAGTCATCATGCCTGAAAAAATCACCGCCAGACTGTGATAACACAACAGATTCCTCCCATGTTGCTAATTATGTTGTTCCCTCCCCTTTAAAGCTACTCACCTCTGCAGTGTCCCCATCCCTGAGTGACTGGCTTTTCCTAGAACAAACACATGCACCATATGCTACAAAATGCAAAATCAGGAAAACTTCAGGAGAAAAATGAAAGAAAAAAAGAGAGGTTCTGCTTTATGTTCTATTATTTGTAATGTGATAGCTTTTCTTACTTTATTTCTCCTTAGTTTGACTCACATATACTAGGTGATGGAGCATGGAGTTCCTATTGTTATCCTGAATCTTGGCCCCTCTGTTTACCAAGTATATCATCTTGGGAAAATAATTTAAACTTTTTATTCTCTGTTCTGCTATTTTATTGAAAAATATTAGTAATACATATCACATGATGATGTCAGAATTTAAATATTTAGGACAGTGTCATGTATCCTGTAAGCACTCAATTAAGGTCAGCTTCTATTGAGTGGCTGGAAAGTTTTTCTCTCTTCTTCTGTCCCCTCTCCTTCAAAATTCCCTTTCCCAAACTAGACTGGTCATCTTTCTTTATTAAAATAGACAATTCCTTCCAAACTATGATTTGAGGTGCCTCAGAAAGGTTTTTGTTGTATTAAAACATTTATCCCTTTGCCTCTGCTGAAATTTTCCTTAGAATCTTATTCTGAATTGAATGATGAAGGTCCCTATTAAAATATAACAGCTTCAGTACTTACATAATTTTAATTAATTTACTGATTCCTATCACAGATCAGATTCTGAGGGTATGAGGAATAGAAAGAGACAGTGGAAGAAACAGGCCAAAACTCAGTGCTCTGTTTTGCCTCTGATTTTAGAGCTTTGGGGTGGATAACAATGAGGTGTTGAAAGAAGGAGGGGACCCCACATGGCCAACCAGGAAGGGAGAGTCAACCGGTGAACAGTGGGTGTTGGAAGTCAAGGTGAGGACTCCACCACCTCTTCATGGAATGCTGTGGTGGGATACCCAAGGCTGCTATTCAAGCTGGATGGCATAAAGCAACTCTAGGAATCAGTCAGAGGTCAGTCAGAACAGAAATTGATCTAATTTGAAATCAGAAGAAATTAAAACAAGGAAAGGAATCGGACACAACTGATGAAAGATCTGAAATGCCAAATAGAAGCTGATGAAGAAATGCAGAAAGTAGCAAAAGCAGAAAGCCATTATCATCTCCAGAGCCAGAAGTACAAGGGAGCAGTTAGTATCTTTGAGTTGAGGCCACCTAAAAAAGCTAGAATCCCCATGGGCTTTTCTGATAGGAACCAAAGCACAGTTGCTGCCTGAGACATTGCCCATGAAAGAGAAAGATGGGAGAATTACCCTGGCCTCTCCCTTCCCTCTGCCCATTAACCTCCTATAGGATTTCTCATTGGGTGAAACTGGATGCACGCTAGCTGGTATAGGAGCCTGGAACACAGAGACTGCAGGGTTCTTCTCTATAGTAGGCAGAATGGTCAGGAAATGGAGCTAAGTTTGATCTAAGAACAATGAAATTATGGGCAAAATGCTGTGAGGAGGAAAGAAAACCACTTTCTCATGGTCAAATAAGATGGTGACATTGAGAAATTTGAGCTGTCAAATGTCTTCTTTACGTTTGTCATGCATATCAGGGATTTGGGCTTGGTTTTAATGTCTGAATCTACATGTAGAATACTATTCATTTTAGCTTGTCTGAAAGGGTGATCTGTGGAGGTTTTGTATTAGAGACAGCTGTGCTGCTAGTTCAACATGCTAATTCTTGGGTGTGACACCAGATCTAAATACATTTCCCTCTTTGTTGGACCCAGTAGTTTATCTACTTCTATGTTGTAACAGAGGTTTGTGTTTTTAAAGCCTTTTGAATTTAAAATCAGGATAATCATTCCCTGAACAAGCTTTGCTTCACTTCTTTTCCCTCCTGGATGATGCATGATGCTGTCCTTACGAAGTTCTAGCCTACTGGTCTGTTCACTTCTCACCCAAATGTTCTGCCCAGGACTTAGATTGCTGATGTGAAAAGTTTCTTGTCCAAAGATTGATGATTTAACTCAAGAGAAGGGCAACAAATTCTCAAGCATGTTAACAAATCTCCCATCACAGGAACAGGGTTACATAATTGAAAAGTTAGAAATAGAAACCAGAAGAATTCCTTGGTGCAAAAGGTCAGCAAGATAGACTCCCCAGCTGGATTACAGAGCACGCTGCTCACTGGTGTCAGGAAACCATTTTGGGCACTTGAAGCCTGTTGCTTTGTACTCCGCACAATGTTGCTGTGAATGATTTGGTTTTCATTGCTGTCACTGGTGGTATGTTGATGCATTGGTAATGAGCACAGGCCTGAACACAGATGCTCAGGTTAACTATTCCTCTGGTGCACTAAATTTATATTCTCTCTGACCTTGTTTTCTACCTTCAAAATGAGGATAGCTGCTGTGCTTCCCTTATAGAGTAGTTGGGAGAATCACCTATGTTTATTGAATAAGAATTTATTTATTGAGCGCCTCCCATGTACTAGATCTCATGTCAGAATTTATAAAGATAGCATTGCAGCTTTCTAAACAGAGAATCTGAGTGTGAAAGCAGTGTACTCTTTGAGTTAAAAGCTATTATTGAAAATGCTATAGTAAAATATAGTTATTTTACTTATGGAATTTGAAGAATAGATTTGGAATGTCGATGTCTTAAACCTCAGGACTTCAAGAAGGGAGTCAATGATGTCTGGTGTGCTATAGGCAGGTCCCAGTCCTCATGAAGGGGAGGAAGAAGGAAGTGTAAGAAAAAGATAATTAAAATTCAGGAAATTAAGAAAAAATCTGGAGAGGGATAACAGGGGAAAGAAGGGGAAGGGTCAAGTCAAGGAACATGTATAAAGACACATAGACAAAGACAACTGGGGGGAGGACTGAATGTGGGAGGTGGGGGTGGGGAGGGCAGGAGAGAGTAATGGGAGAAAAGGGGGAACAACTGTAATTTAGCAACAATAAAAAATAAAATAAATTTAAATATCTGGAATACAATGAAAGGAGGAGCAGTGAATTGTTTCTAATGTCAGTGGCAGCTAC
This sequence comes from Macrotus californicus, assembly GCA_007922815.1. Taxonomy (NCBI): domain Eukaryota; kingdom Metazoa; phylum Chordata; class Mammalia; order Chiroptera; family Phyllostomidae; genus Macrotus; species Macrotus californicus. Next base: position 3,956 of record VMDR010027720.1, on the reverse strand, counting down.
CCCTCAAGGCATCTCCCTGCCAAATAATTCCATTCTTGTTTTCACTTTATCAAGTATTTACAACCAAGGATAGTATAAATATGAACAAAAATCTGTTTTCAAGAAAAAAAAAACTTACCTTTCATGTTTTGGGATTTATTTCTTCTTCCTTATAAATTATTGCCCACATTTTGCTTTCTTTGTTTTGTTGTGCTTTACTTCTGAGGGTAATGGTCATCTTTCTTCTATTCTCTGTTTGAGTTGTCATGTTGTACTGTGGTTTAAACAGTTCTCATATTTTGCCTAATGCTTTCCTATTTCAACACAATTATTTCCAACCTTCAGCTACAGCAGAGTTACGTGGAGGTGTTGCTGAAACATAGATGGCCAAGTCCCACTTCCAGAATTTCTGATTTTTTTTTCTGGTCTGTGGGGTCAGGCCCAATAACTTGCAGTTTTAACAGATGCCCAGGTGATGGTAATGTTTCTGGTTGGAAGAAGGACCACTTCTTTAACATTTCAATGACATAATTGAGTATTTCCTCCCATGGACCTCATTACCTTCTGTTTGGTGGTCCCCTTCCTATAGAATGTATCCATTGTAGATCATTGTAATAGAACTTGGTATGTTAAGTTTAAGACTATGGGTTTTGGAGCAGTTCTTATGCAGGAAGTTTATATTCCAAACTATTGGAAATCTTTCTCAATGGCTGGTCCTGAATTCATGTATGTCATGGGCAAAGGCAAGATCTTGCTTAAGTTGAAAGGGAAGATATGCTTCTGGGTACCCAGCTCTTTGGTTCTAAAATGAAAACATAAAAGTGTGACTTGGACAGGTGATCCACATTTAGTCATAAAACTATTGTAAAAATCATCTCTCTTGTTCGAGAGTGACCCCAACAAAGTTGATATTATCTTTACTTTGGCTCATCAGAGGAGGTCTGGCAAGAGAAAGAGGATTGGAAGGTAGGTCACTGCATAGGCACTGAACCAAGTTATGCCATTCTTCAGCTGTGTTACTGGCCAAATCCATGATCCTATCTGCTCAGCTGAGAAATGGGAAAAATAACCACTTCCCAGATTCATGGAGTTGCTGGGATGTTCAAAGGTTGCCAAATATGGAAAGAGCTCATTGACACATTGGCTGCTTCCATTAGGTCCAGGTTTGCTTTCTTTTCCTGCTACGTCACTCTGGCCTGGGATGCTGTTTCCAAGTCTAAGTTTTGAAGATGATAACAAACTGCTGTGCTACACTGAATAGGAAATGCCCTACTAGGAGATCTTTGCAAGATAAAGAGTCACTCATTACATTATAAGGAAAATTTCCCTACAAACCTAAATGCAGTATCAAAGCTTCTATTTTCATAAATTTGGCTGACAATATTGTGGGTGAGCTGTGAATATCTCAGTATCAAGGGCAGCAATCTTTTGATTTTGGTGCAGTTGATTTGGAGAAAAAGAAGAAATATGATTAGGATTCCTCTACTTCTTTGTAGTGTTTTCCATAGCAGCTTATTCATCAGTCTTAGATTAGAAGGACTTGAAGTTACTGAAGGGAAATCTATAGTAGATTATACTCATTAGATACATTATCATATTAGAAACCAATTTTTAAAAATATAAACTTTTTATTAAAATGTAACTCATATACAGAAAAGTACACATAGCCTAAATATATAACTTGATAAATTTTCAAAAACTAAACACTCATGCAGCCAACACTCCAATTAAAAACATTCCTGACTAGCATTCCTGACCTTCTTTATGTTCCCCTCAAGTCATTACCATCCCCTTCTCCTCAAAGATAATGGTTATCTTGACTTCTAGACTAATGTTACCTTTTAAAAACTTTTTTGATGCACATGGAATCATATAGGTTATAGTCTTTTGTGTCTGGTTTTATTTATTTAATATGTTTGTGAGGACACTCATGTCATGTCTGCGATTTGAAAGTCATTCCTTCCAATTGCTCTATAGTATTTCATAGTATAAATTGACCACAATTTATTTATTGATTCAAACGCCATGGGAAGTTTGGTTATTCTTAGTTTTGGTTATTATGAACAATGTTGCTATGAATATTCCTGCACAAGTCTGTGGTAAATATATACATGAGTCTTGGAGTTATAATTGTTAGTTTTTCAGGTGTGCGTATACTCATCTTTCACAAATACTGCCAAATAGTTTTCCAAAGTTGTTGTACCATTTACAGATCAACCAGCAGGTATGAGAGTTCCTCTTCCTCCACATCCTTGCCAAATCCTAATTTTGACTGTGGTTTTATTTTAGCCCTTTTGTTGTGTTGGGGGGGAACCATCCTTACCACCATCAATGACAACATTAAAATTAGTACAGAATTCTCCTCCCACCCCTGAGCACTGGTGTTTCATTGTAAACGAAAGAACCTATTCTGTTATTGGAGTCATCTCCAGATAATGGTTAGTTTAAGCTGTGGAGAAAGGACTTGAATCAATTTAGATGGAATCCAAAGACAACTGCATCTGAGTGAAGATGGAATATTTTAGTACAAGAAATATTCTACGTTTGTTATTGCTACAGATCATAAAATTCTTTTTCAGGGGAGACTCAACCTGAAAATTCTTTATGCATTAAGACCATTGGGTGTACATTTTTCCACTGCCAGAATGGAGAATATGTGCATACATTTTTAGAGAATGAAAGAGCCTGAGACGAACAGAGGTCATAGAAGAGACACACACTCAAGAATAATACCTGGGTGTTGGTTCCAGACATTGACATTTTAAAATCTCCCTCAGATGATTCTGATGTGTAGCCAAGGTTGAGAACTGTTATAGAGAGACATGATACCTGGGTACCTGAAGAAATAATTGCAATGAAGATTTTGGAGCTCAGAGTAGGTAGAAAGTTTCTGATTTGACTATGGTTAAAGCATTATTGCCTTCAAGGGATCTGAAGGGGACCAAACATTTTGCCTTTTTAAATATTGATTTAAGTTGGTTATTAAGAAACAAAAGATTCAGAAAGAACTTTTGACTCTCCCCTCTCCCTCCTTTCCTGCCCAAGAAATTAAGATGGAAAAACCTCCTTTAGGAAGGAATCTTAGAATGTTCAACTTAGTCAAATTTGAATTGAGTATGATGGATGGGAGGGTGTCAAACAGAGGCCTATTCACTGAATTACTCCACTGTCTCATGGTTTCTTGGTTGCCTAGTAAAAATTTACCTGCCATGTACTCTTCCTCAACTACCTGTGAATCTCTCATTCTCACTTTTGACATCTTAGACCCTTACCCCCTTTCATCCAAAATGTCATATATTCCTAATGTTGTCTCACTATCATTGGAATATCATGGTTTTGTGAATTCCCTGTGTGCATGTATTAAATTTTTTTATTTTCTCCTGTTAATCTGTCTGTTAATTTGATTACTAGACCAGCTAGAATAATTTAGAAGGTGGGAGAAAAAGTTTTATTTATTTTTAATCCCCATATATTTTTCCTGAGAAGTTTCTCTCTGCCTCTAAATATAGATGGCACTCACAATGGATTTGAAATATCCTGTCAACCAGCACCTTGGCACCACAGATGAGAAAAACAGAAGCCCATAGAGGCGTATTCATTTGCCTGGGGTCATAGGACTAATAAAAGCACAGCTGAGTCTGGGTCATGAAGGTTCTGTCTTTTCCCTTCTTCAGCATCAATTTATTTTAAAAAAATAGACTTAAAAGTTTTGAGAGTAAAAAGTTGGGTTCTTTAATATCCCCAGTATACTATAACGACCCATAGTTTTTCTTGTTGACCAAATATAGAAGGTGGTTCTTCAGAAGTCTCTGGAAAATTCTAGAAAAATACATTACAAGTTTTCTAGAGTAAAACTCTAAAGGTTATCTAATGCCTTGTCCCCCAAATTGTCTCTCAGATCATTCTAAAGATTAAGCATCAAGTTTCAAAAGAGCTGTTGAAGTATCTCTGTGTTATTTATTGTTGAAAATGGTTGC